>JAPKLY010000452.1:170814-226613 GCA_026898435.1 Prunella vulgaris | reverse complement strand
TCAATAACTTTTTAAAATTTTATAAATTTAATATTTTACACTACAAAAAAATTTATTTGTTAGTTTTTTATGCATTTAATTGTATATAACTCCAAATGGAGTCACTTTTTTTTTTTAATTCGTCAAATTAATTTCTTACGGTTTCTAATTTATTTATATATATTTCAATAACTTTTATAATTTATAAATTAAAAAATAGAACATAAAAAATAAATTTGAGGTAGAACAAAAAATTTAAAACATAAAAAATAAATTTATAGAAAATTGGAGCATAAATAAAATATTCAACAAGAAAATAAATAAATTGTTCAATCATCTCCTGAATCAAATCCATCAAATCCACCCCCACTTTCACCTTTACCCTCACTCCCACCCTTATCACTCGAGTCCAAAGACTCGGCACCTGTCATACCGATCTTTTCAAAAATGGCAGTCAACCGTTTATTCATCTTCGCCCCCTTTTTCTCCATCTTTTTTCAGCTTCGCCCCCTTTTCTACTCCCTCTCTAACTCCTTCCTTACCTCGGAAAGCTGATGGTCTAGATCAGAGGAGGGATGCAAGTCGATCAAGTAGGATGAGGTGCTCTTCTTGCACTGGGATAGTTGGATAACCTTACTGTGACTGTCCAATCCTACTATTTTCCCCTTCTTGATTCCGACCACATCTAAATAGATGTGGTCATCGTTAATAGGAGTGGGGGTAGGGTTCTCCGGGGTGGGTGTTGTCTGCGCATGGGCTAGGGCGATAGCCTCTCTCACCTTATTCTGAAATTAAACAAAATAAAATTATAATTTAATATTTATTAGTAGAATAATCAAAAACTAATTAGAACTAAATTATAAAATGCTTAAGTGGATATCGGTGGTAGGTGGATTCCCCAGTCTCCTGGTTCACTGGGTGACTAAAACTTAGTCTTTCGAACTGGGAGGGCTGTCGTCCGTACTCCTTCTTCTATTACAAAATTAAATTAAATTAATAAATTTATAATTGAGTATTGATAGATGCAAAATAAGAAGATCATATCAATTTCTCAAGAAATCATGAAGGAGGGGGGTAAATACCTGAGATTTTCCTCCAAATAAGATGAAGATCGTTCTGCTTTCAACTCTGGTTCATTTTGCCCGTTGCTCTCTGCCTTCTTCCAGTTCTTCCTGTTAATCTGCTACAAAGTCGGGCCAGAAAGGATTCCGGCGTCGATCCTCCGATGCTCAAGTCAGTTTCTCAAGCCACCATAAATGTAACAGTAACAATAATATAGAGAAAATATCTAATGTGAGTGAATTGTTCTCCAAGAATGATCATGCAAACTATTTATACCCTTCTCTTTTTCAAGAGAGGGTAGTACAAAGTGTTAGTGGAGCATGGCTATACTGAGAAAGTACGCCTAGGGTGGACAAGTGGCGCTACACTAGTGGCAGCAATGTACTATTTGATTCCCCTATGGAGATTCAGGCTGCTGCATGCACAATGCAATGTGTACTTTAGTGATAATGGCATTTACTCTCTAAGATCCAGCCAATGAGCCATGAATCGATGGCAACATCGGATATGTGATGTTTGGGTGATAATAATATGATAGATCTCGGATCTCTGACCTAGAGATTACGAGTCAGAAGCAACATAGCAAGTGTTTCCCATGTTTGTGTTATCTCGTTCCCAAGGTATGGGGATTTGAGTCTTCCTCTAACCTCTGAGGTCTTAGGAGATTTTCCCCCTCTGAGGATGAGGGGTGTTCTCATTGAGATGGCTCGTCGAATAGGCCTCTTTTGAAACTTATTCTTACTTGTTGAAGGATTCACAGGTCATGGGTTACCTGACCCATTGGTCGAGATTAAAGATGAGGGGCTCTTAGTTGTTACCTTTGATATGTTTTTTTTTCTCCATATCAACTACTTCACCCTATTCCGAGTAACATATTTCACAAGGTGTTTACGTGGAATATTTTCAACTCACGCTTCTTCTGACATCCGTAATGAGTTTAAGTACTATCTTACCCCTATTTACTGATCTCGGGGTTTCAAACTCCCGCCCCTGATTAGAGGCCGTTGTCAAGCTATCGCATCCGTCTGTGAGTTGCGACCTTTTGCTTACACTAATCACACCCATACACGTGTCTAGGGGAGGGGGCGCTGGTTTTTACCCGCTTTAACCACTCCCCATAAAGGCGGTAATAATTTCATCTTTTTCGGAAGTAATTTCCTTTCTCTCTCATTTCCTCCTTTCCATCTAAACGTCTACTGTGTTCTACCAAAAGAGAAAAGGGGTTTTTCTAATCGAGAGTTTTATTGGACGCCTCCTCACATTCCCATCTCCGACGAGTTTACTGTTTCAAGGTACTTTCTTTTCCCTTTCCCTATTCACTATTCTCTATTTCTCTGCATGTTAGGTTTTTTATTTATTTATTTTTCTTTCTGGGTTTATCAAGCTTGCCGGCTTTGACCATGTCAAAAATCTCTCGTTTATCCGATGAATCTCGTCCGGAGAGCTCTTCCGAGAATTTTTCATGTTCTCGTTCTTCACACCGCTCGTCTTCGACGGTTTTAGGGCTTCCTGCTCAAAATCTGCGCCCTTATCTTCTTTCTACCTGTCCCATCAGGATTATCCCTGAGGGAAGTAGGTCTCACTAGGATGATATTTCTCGTCAAACTGCTCATGAATCAGAGTGATCTAGAAGCTATTAGGGCAATTCTACATCCTCACCCCGATTTCTTAGTGGATCTACTTGGCGTGAATAGCATCCCAATCACCTGTCTTCCCCTTCCTTGGCTTTCTGCTCTGTCAACTGTATGTTGGGCTTCATTTTCTGGTGCATCCTTTGATCTCTGGGGTCTGCAGTCTCAATCAAATTCCTCTGAACCAGATAACCCCTTCCTCTATCCGCCTCTTGCTGGCTTTTTACTTCATAATGAAGGCAAACGGGAGAAATCCTACCCCGGAGATCTTCCATGTTTTCCATGATCTCAAGAAGAGGAATGATTCTTACTACTTTAGTTCTAGGAGCCAAGGTCTAGCACATTTTGTAGGGAAGCCTCCCAGTGTTAACAGATACTAGAAAGACAGATACTTTGTTGTGACCCCTCATTTAGGCATGTGCCCTTTTGCCTGTGAATGATGGCAATACAAGATGCCAAAGCCCTCTAATTCTACTCAATACCTTGGGGACGTGATCCCTTCGGATGATCAGGATGTGATGGTTCGTTTGAACCAAATTGTGTCTGAAACTGGGTATCCTAGAATTATTGGCATTTTACGTGAGAATTACGTTCTGTTTCACTTTGGGTTTACAAATCAGAAGTCTTATTTGCCGTCTAAGGCTGGTATTCTTCTTATTTTCTTTGTTGACTTCTTTCTCATTTGACAAGTGGGATTTTCAAACTTCGGATGATTTTGTGCAAATGATTTGTTCCCTTTCAGGTATGGATTGGAAGAATGCCCTCGTTCTTGAGGATGATTATGTCCTAGATGTCACTCCCCTGACTCAAGTTGATGACTAGAAGGATGCATACCACTCAGGTACGGATTGGTAATCCATCTTTTCTTCATTGCTGAGACCATGTCTTTCATCTGATTCTGCGCTTTATCGTAGAATAGTTCGTTTACTTCTCAATCATGTGACGGATCCCAAATGCATTTTTTCTGCAATTTCATAAAAAATATAAATTAGATTTATAACATTTTAGATATTAATAAATGTAAATTATAAAATTTATAAATATACATTAAATTCTTCTCTATTTTCACTCGGTACCTTTATCCACAAAGCTGTGCCATAAGGCCAGGTTACATCAGTGAGGCACTGGGTGATGATCCGGAAAATCGTGTTACTAGAAAGCAATCTGCATAAATAATAAATTAATATTATTAATAGATATAAATAAATTTAAATAAAAATAAAAAATAATTCATAAAATACCTACTTTCCATCAGACGGCATAATGGGAAGACAAGTATCTTGAAGAAAGTGCTGTCGTGAAGAAGATCCAGCGGCAGAGAAGGGGCCATCCCCGTTGGAGGATGACTAGGAGGACGACAAGTATCGTCGAAAGTCAGGGACCTGAGGTAAGGGGTCCCCCCTCCCCCTCTCCCCCTACCCTGAACCTCATCCTACTGACTCATCTATGCCAAATTTGAATTTAAATTAAATCAAATATCAACTAACATAACATAGCATACTAATTAACAATCAATTTTAATAACTACACTAATTAAATATAATAAATATTCTTATTAACATAACATACTAATTAAATACAATAAACATTTAAATTAGCATAATATAACAATTAAACAAATTTTAATTTAACATAATTAAGATTTTTAATTAACATAACATAATTAACATAATAATATAATAAAGATAATAACATAACAATATTTAACAATTAACCATTAATATAACTAACATGATATTAACAAAATTAACATAGTTAATAAAATTAATATAATTAATAAAATTAAAATAATATTAACATAATAAAATTAGCAAAACTAACCTTTAGGCAGCGGCGGTGGCGGCGGGCAATGGAAACGGGGATGGCGGCGACGACAGGTGGCGGCAGAGGCAAGTTTTGGAAAGTTTTTTTAGAGTGTGTAATATGGTATCTGATGTCCAGGTTTTATATTGGGTAAAATAAATTAGCGACCGCCCTAATCACGCTGTGACGATCGCTAAATCATCAGGCATTAATACCATAACTAGTCCCAATAAACTAATCAAAAGTGGTGACTTAGCAACGATCCGCCAAAGACGATTGCTAAACTATATTTTAAATTTGATGACCACTTAGACGGTCACTAATATAGCGGTTTATTTAACGACCGCCATTAGACAGTCGTTAAATATTGATTTAAGTTTGCCCGCGTGAGGATAAGTTTAGTGACCGTCAAGACGGTCCCTAATATACTATATTAGCGACTGTTTATTGAAGTGGTCGCTAAATTAGTCTTTTATTGTTTGATTCGACCAATCGTTAAAATCGATCGCAAATCGGTTCCTAGTATCAACAATTAGCGACCGATTTGAAGGCGGTCGCTGATTTCGAAAGCTAAAATGCGTGTTTTTATAGTGTTAATTTCTCTTAAGAGATCAATGTATTCACTTGTAATTGATAAAGTATTCGAATAAAAATTACAAGGCATATACTTGTTTTGCTTTGTAATTTCCACTAATGTGTACTTTATGAGTTGAATCCAGTGTTAACATTAAAAAGATATATTTTGGTTTTATGATTCGATTTGCTAGTTTTTTATGGGCTTATGTATATAAGCTTTATATGACTATTTTACTTTAATCACCGTACAATTGGGAATGATAGTTTCAAACATGACATGATAATATTGTGTACCGTCTACAAAAAATTGCATTTTAGCGATCATTTTTTAATCTACAAATACATTCTGAGACTAATTAACGACCGTCTCTAAATCGCTAATTTTAGCTATCGCTTTTTGCTTGCGGTCTCTGATCAACGACCGCCTAAGACATCTCAATATTTTGCGACTGTCTTCGACCGATCGCTAATTTATCCGGGTAATGATCCGAATAGGCGATATTTTTTAGCAAACTTTTTTGCTAAAACTCGATTTTAGTCATTAGGTAAAAAAAGAAAAGAAACTGAAAATGCTACATAGATGATATTCCAATAGTTTTTCCACCACTATTGTAGACTATCTCGTTCCATACTATTCCACGGGGACTCTCCCCATAATGTGTGTGTTCCGTTGTGTATAGTTTGGTCGTCTTATCTGTGAAGAAACAGAAAATGTTAAAGAGTTGATATTTCCTTAGTTTTTTTTAAAACTATTGTATAATTTTACCTCATTCTATGTATTTTACGAGCACTCCAGCCGTAATCCGTAAATTTTATGATTAAAAAAATAGTTGTGGAAAACATAACTAAAAAATAAACAATCAACTAGAGTTTGGCTAAAATAAATTTTTTTAATTTCTAAATATGATATGTAGGTCAGAGTGGTATCAAACTCAGAATTCATTTTTAAATGGTGATATGTAGTACACTTGCTTTGTGATTAAATGGTGAGACTCACTCTCCGATAAAGAGAGTGCGTTAATTTTATAAAAAAAATATTATCTTTTAAACTTTATTTATGCCAACAATTTCAATTTTATTTAAATTTTAAATTTATTTTCAACACACTATATATCAAATTATTTGTCTTCTAAGATATTTCATTTAACACACACACACACACACACACACACACACACACACACACACACACATATATATATATATATATATATATATATATATATATATAAATAAACTATAAATTCAAAATATATATTTTGTTATTAGAAAAGTGATTATTTATTAACTTTAAATATACGATTGAAATATAAATATTTTTACTTAGATTATGTAAGTTATGTAAAAAATAATTATTTTTATGAATTTTAGTGCATAATTTTAAAATTATATGCTTGATTAAATATTTTAATACACTCATATGCAATATAATCTTTTCATATTAAAGAAAAATAACAGTGGTAAAAGAAATTTAATAAAATTAATTGATAAAATAAATTTAGTTTATATTTATTGTAAATAATATATAAAATATTATTTATATATATATATATATTAATTATATTTTCCACATATGAAGTGTGGATAAAGTTAGAGGGAGTTATGGAAGTTATGTGAGAATATATAACTTCCGTATCCTCATTTCTTGATCATGGGCTGATGGGCTTCAAGACTCATCAATTGGACTTAAGCCTTTGAAAGGAAACATTCTGAGAATAGAATCACAAAATAAGAAAACTCCCTAAAATCAACTCCCGTATTAGAAATCAAACTCACAGTGTACATTAAACACATTTAATATTCTTGATGATGCCAATTCGTGGATAATTGTACACAAACAATTCTGTGTACTGGACCCTGAGTACGGAACAAGTCGATCTGGGGAAAGGACAAACGAGGATACCAAACGGGTTCTTATTTACATTCGCTGCATTAATTACAGGTTGGTGATCTTGTTCGTGTTGGTCACGGGATTTGGTTAGACAATCAATTCCAACATTTATTTTGGTCGATAAAGAAATATTTGTTGTATATTTTAGTATTTACATAATATAAAATAGAGTCGAGAGAACTCTTCGAGTAGAGATATCTTTTGAGTAAAAGTCGTAACCATTCGATTTATGACTTTTGAAGAATAGTTGCACCCTTTTGGTACAACTCTTGAGTAAGAGTTGCAACCTTTCGATGCAACTCTTGGATATCTATATATATTCAAGATATGTGGAGTTTATTAATAACTTAAATAATACATTCAATTAATAGTTGAAGATTGAGAATTAGAGTTTCTCAATATAGTGAAAAGTCTAGTCTCTGTATATATTATTTTGAGTCTTTTATTTTATTAAAGCACTTGTGATTTCTGCTTCTGAAATTCGTTAGAGTGTAACTATCGAATTTTCGTGAGATAAGTTTTGTATCCTGGAAGATCAATTCCTTGTGAGAATCATTTGCACCTATGTGGTAGGAATTAATACCTTTAAAAATAGCATCGTTTTTCGATGTGCCTAACCTATCATTAACTCCATTACCCACATATATATAACAATATTTTGTTCAAAAGAATTGGGTAATATGTATACAACATACTCAACATTAATTAAAGTTATTGTTGGTCCCGAAATGAGTATAATCAGTGTATGGGGGGAATACACTGATATCAGATTTTTCTGAAAGACTCAGAAAAATGCTCTAACACACTCAGTCAGGAAGATCCTGAAGATACTCAACAAAATTGATAGTCCGCGGGAGCAGCAGGGACAAGTCAGTATGGAGTCAGATAGACTGAGTTTGAGTAATGTGCTCAGAGGCTCAGTAGAGATAACAAACCTACTGACTGCTCTGAAGCAAGTCAGTTGGACTACTATCTCAGTAAGCTAGAGTACGTGCGGAATGTGAGCCCTTAGTTTCTACTCGTTTTAGTTTCTGAAAACGTTTTCTCAGAGTTTGCTTAGTAAATGGTGGTTAAGGCTGGTGCACAATTTTAAAGGCCAGGATGATTGATTTAACATGAATATCAAAACAATGCAGTATGCTCAGTTTAATATGATGACGGTTATGATCCTGAACACAAATGTAAATCAGCACACAAGGGTCTTTTTAACGTGGTTCGGAGATAACCAACTCCTACGTCCACGACCTGATTTAACATGAAGCTATCCTCAAAGCCTTGAGGATAGGTACTTGGTTTTTACGTGCCAAGGGACACGAATAGCCAATTTCCTCTCTTAGGAACTGACCCCTGGGCGTTTTACAAGTCCCAGTCCTTCTAACCAACCAATCTCACACCCTGAGTGGTTTGGTATTCTTGGTTTCCAACTAAGGATAGCCCTAGCAATACAAATCGATGCTAAAGATTAGAGCTATCAAAACTAAGCAAATACGGAGTGAATCCTACTACAACACTAGGGAAATTTAATTGCAGAGTGTTGTTCAAAGTATGCTTTGAGTGCTTGGATTCTTGAGAGCTTTCACTTGGAAATTTCCCGTTAGCCTTGAATGGGTGCAAGACTCTCTGTATTTATAGGTAAGATTTGAAAAAGATCCGTTGGAGGAGATCTTTACAAATCTTTCCTATTTAGGGTGGTTGCAGGCTAGATGTACTTGTTGACCATTTTCCCATGCTTAATCTGGAAAAAATTGTCCCGCCGCCTGCAACTCTGAGACGCATTAAATGCCGCATTAACTGATGCGCAGACTCCGTACATGCGTGTCAAAAGACGATTGGCTCTCCGTACAAATGGCTAGTTGACCATCTGACACTTGTCCTTCCTCGTACATTCAATGCTCCGAGTTTCTTGTCAATAACTCAGGTTGAATGTTTGTCTTTAATGGAGTCTACTGACATTCTTTTTGTCTCTCAGGTGTTAACAAAAGTGTCAACTGTCCCATAGCATAAATACCCTTTTTGCTTTGGACTTACATGAGTCAGATAAACTCACTCAAGGCCTAAGTCAGGTCTTACGAGCATTCAGCTCGGCCTGATAGGTTACACTTACTCTTCACTGACTAAGTTCTGTCCTGAGCATGCTTAGTGTACTCAGTAGAAGCATCTGTCAATGGTTCTCCGGATTGTCTTCAGGATGGATCTTCAAGTTTCGGTCTTCAACTGCAGTTCAAGCAATCTTCAACGAGACTGACTCTGATCTTTATCAGGATGAGTTGCACTTCAGACTTCAAATGATTGGGTCGACTCCAATATACTTCAGTCTTCAATACGTTCCCCCTGAACTGAATCTCTAACCTGACTATCCTGAACTAGACAATCCTGACTAACTGTACTTAAGCAAATCATCAGGGGTTTTTGGATCTAATCAAAACACTCAGATTGTCCCAACAGTTATATTTCATTTAATTTAAATATTTATTTATACAATTATATATTTAAAATTTATAATATCTAGTCTGTGCATCGCATGGGAAAATTACTAGTTATATATAAAGGAGTTAGTTGGATTGAGGGTGGTATGAACCCAAAAAATAATAAAATAATACTCCCTCTGTCCCGCAGGAATTTGCACACTTTTCTTATTTGGACGTCCCACACAAATTTGCATACTACTAAAAAAGGAAGCATTGATTTACGTGCACATTCACTAACATTTACACATATTTACTCATATACCACTATTTTATATATAAAACTATTTTTTCTTAAAAAATGTGTCGTCCTGTAGGGTGCAAATTCTTACGGGACGGAGGGAGTAATATCTTATGTAAATATATAAATATTATAAAGATTAAATTTTAAAAAAAAATTATTTTTTGAACTTACAAATTATTGTGAACTTTACAAAACGAAAATCTTGCAAATTTGTATGGACATGGAAGTTATTTGGTAGGTTAAAAAAAAACAAATATTAAAGAATCTACTCATAATTGAGACGACCTGTCGTCTTTTAACCACGTTTATTCCCTCGAGATAGTCCTTATTATTCTCTCCTTTTTCTTTTTTCTTTATTCCTTTTTTATGCTGCGTCGAATTTAAGCACCAAAGCAAGTAGACAAATTTAACATTGGTCATACAATTTAGATAGCTTTCTTGTTATATTATAATATTAGTACGTATAATCACGAATTTCGCGATATATAATAAAAATTATATATATAAAATATTATATATTTTTTTTTAATTAATAATATTTTTATAAATAAAATATTTACTTATTAGATAACTAATTTTATTTATTTAATTTTTATATTGATTTAATTAATATTATACATATTAAATTTAAAATTAATTAAATAAGTCAAAAACATAACTTATTTCCTAAAAAAAAAAAATCATTTATAATTGAAATATATTTTGTAACAAGGAACTTCGAATTTGTCATGTTTATAAAATTGAAATTAGAATCAAAATATAAAGTTCTTTTTATAAGATTTAGCTTGTCATATTTGAGGAAAATCAAGAAATATTTAAGATTCATTTTATTATATTTAAAGATAATTAAAAATATATGAATTATAATTTTTTATTATTATATGAATATACTAAAAGAAAATCAAGAAAATAATAGATGAACGATTAAGATTAAAAAAAATTAGATATGTGATTTGATATTATGAATATATTTATAAGATTTATATATATCTATAGAATACATTTTAAAAATGTATGGTCAAGATTAAACACTTAAAATATAAGATCAATATTAATTTTTTATGTCTGAGTTAATGACGATAGATGAATTTTGAAATCGAGCATTCTGGTTGATTTCATAACTTCGTCTTTATATTATAATATAAAGATATTAAGATATATATATATTATTCATAAATATATTTTACACCCTTTTTTTATTTTACATGCATATCAGTTAATAGTTATATATTGTGCACGTTTTTTAGCATTGATAAAATAAAGGGAAAAGTACAATATAGTTCAAGAAATTGGCAAAAATTATATATTGGTCATGTGTAAAAAAAAACGCTTCCGTGCAAAAAAATATATATATATACTACCGCACAATTTTTTTGAACCAATTTATAAATATAGTAATTTTTTTGAACATCCTAAAATAAAATACTATATAGGTGATCTAGAATTATAGTGTATCATATACGTACTTCCCTATATAAAATGTAAATGAATTTCTGTTGTCAATTTTTAATTTTCTTTTAAAATCAATAAGAAAAAGGTTGAATTATTTTATTGTTTGCTTTAATAATAATTTATTGGTATGAATTTGTAAAAATATGAAAAAAAAAATTAAAGGTTAAATTTTAAAAGTTCTTTGAAAATTGGAAGCATAATCTCTTACTTTTTATTTCCTGTGTTAAATATAAAAGTTTTCAATTAGCCCATCTTTTATGGGTCTTTCTATGGTCAGGAAGGCTTCGCCCTTCCTGACGTCAGTAAACCCCCTAAATACCGTTAGATTCATGATCTAACGTACAATATTATTTTGAAGTGATTGCACTTTGCACTAGGGCGATTGCACTATGCATAAGGCGATCACACTGTTAAAAAAATTAATTAATATTATTAAATAAAATTAAAATGACCAAATTATCCTTTTAATTAAAATATTATTATATTTTAATATATTTTAATTAAATTAAAATTTATGTTTTCAAAATTAATTTTTACACCCATTGCGACCGGGCCCGGCCCGGCCTGAGTCCGAGTGGCCCAACATGCCTAGCGGGCCAGGCTAAATATGTCCGATTCTTTTCAGGCCTGTATCCTGGACCCACAAAAATACAGGCCCGAAAAGAACCGGGCCTATTTAGCCCGGCCCGCTAGGCATGTCGGGCCACTCGGGCTCAGGCCGGGCCCGGCCGCAATGGGTGTAAGAATTAATTTTGACAACATAAATTTTAATTTGATTAAAATATATTAAGATATAATAATATTTTAATTAAAATAACTTTTAAAAATTAGAAAAAAAATAACTTTTAAAAAATTATAAAAGGTTATTTCAGTAATTTTTATTTTCTAATTTTTAAAAGTTATTTTTTTGGCTTAGGGCGAAATTATGTCGCCTAAGGCGATGTAATATTATTTGTCAAAATTATATTGGTTTACTGACGTCAGGAAGGGCGAAACTCCTTCCTGACCGTAGAAAAGCCCATCTTTTATTGGACTCGTGCATAATTTTTGCAGCTATAAAGTAATTTGAATAATAGTTTATATTTCAAATTTTATTTTGCATCTCCTTCAATATTAACCCTTTTCTATTTAAAAAGTAATTCTCGCCAAAATATAAATTAATTTCTATTGTCAATTTTTGTATTTGCAAAGCAATAAGAAAACGTTAAAAAAATTATTTTATTGTATGTTTTAATTGCAATTTATTAGCATTAGTTTGTAAAAATATGAAAGGTCTTTAAAGGTAAGCATAATCTCTAACTTTTTATTTTCTTTGTTAAATATAAAAGTTTTTAAATCTATTTTCATTCGATTTATGCATACTTTTTGCAACTATAAAGTAATCTGAAAAAATAGTGGATACGTCAATTTATTGGGAAATTACCTATGGGATACCACCTTTTTAGATTTTTTGCTCCCAACACATTTTACACTTAGCACACTATTTGTAGTCGGTAGACACCCATCCCATCCCACACCACATCCCCCTCCCCACCCCACCAATACCTCTCTCCCCTCCCCACCCCACATTTTTTTACTTTCTTTTATTTATAATTATATAAATAAACTTTACTTATATATTTTTTTAATATTTGTATCTAAATTTAATTAATAATAATTATACTTAATTTGTTAAAATATACTAGATTTTCAGTTATATTATTAGTTATAAAAAAATGAAATATTCACATGTTCCAAAATAAAAATAAAAGTTCAAACGTTCGTAACTATAGTTCAATTTCATTTTCTGTTAAAGTTCAATTATAAATTTATTGCAACAACTCTCATTTCTCTCTCTTTTATCAATCAAATCTGTCATCAATCAATTCAACCATCATAATTATTTTTTCTTTTATTTTTCTTATTTTATATACATTTTTTTATTATTTACAATTTTAATTTAAAAATACTATTCTTTATGAATTTATTTGAATTCATTTTTCCCTCCTTTTATAAATTTTTTTATTTTAAATATATTAATTTCTATTGTTATCATAACCTTTTTTTTATGAATTCAAATGTTAGTTATTTTTTAATTTAAATTTTTTAAGTTGTTTTACGGAATATTCATAAGTTCCAAAAATAAAATAAAAGTTCAAATAAATCGAATAATAAGTTCAATTGCAAATTTCTTACAATTTCAAATTTATAGTACCCAAATAAAAAAAATTATGTGTGCAAAATAAACAAAACAAGTAAAATAAAGGAAAATATTTAATTGAATTCTTCTGTGAAAGGAATTCTTCTGTGTAAAGATAAGTTCAAATAATTGATAAGATATTTATGGGAGTAAAGATATCTAATGGGCTTAGTCAAATTTTTTAAAGCCAAAAGATTCAAGAATATTAAAATGCAGAGATATGACATCTTATAATAAAGCAAAAAATGCAATTTTCTCCAATCGGTACTAAAATCTTGACTACCAAGTACCAACTGAAAAATGGAAAAGGTACCAGCTGCAAAACGAAAAATCTTGACTACCAACTGCAAAAATCGGTACTAAAATATTGACTAAAATCAAAGAAACCAACTGCAAATGCCTCAATTCCTCAAACCTACACACTATATTTTTCATCTCTATATTTTTGCAGGTGAGCCTCAAACCAAAAATGAAAAGGTGACCCTCAAAGAAATGAAAAATTGAAAAGGTACCAGGGGAAACTTTTTAGTCGACTATATTTTTGCAGGTGAGCCTCAAAGAAATGAAAAAAAAATGAAAAAAAAAAGGTGAGTTCCATTGCACAAAAAAATGAAAAAATGAAAGGCGAGTTCCTTAAAGGGCTGAAAGGAAAGCCTCTCCAGAAATCCGGCGACACAACCGTCGTTTTCTTCTGATTTCCGTCGTCTTCTTCTGATTTTTGGTGACTCTTCTTCCGTCGTCTTAACTCACGCCATTACTGCTGCCCCGCGCCGGAGAAGAAGACACTGCAGCCTCGCGGGACACCTTTTGCCGGAATTTCTAAAATTGAGTGGGGGGTATTTATTGAAATTGAGTGGATGGGAGAGAGGAGACCAACTGAAAAATGGAAAAGGTAGGATCGAAGGTATTTATTGGGGGTGGGGGGTATTTATTGAAATTGAGTGGGTGGGTGGGGTTATTTACGTGGAGGAAGGGAGAGAGGAGAGAGGAGAGAGGAAAGTGGCGAGAGAGAGAGGAGAGATAAGAGGTAGGATAAAAGTGAGAAGAGAGAGAAATGAGGATATATATTTGTGTATTGGGCGAGTGTCGGGACGACACATTTTTTAAGAAAAATATATTTTATGTATAAAGTAGTGACATATGGGTAAATATTTGTATATGTTTGTGAGTGTGCACGTAAATCAATATTTCTTTTTTTAGTAGTGTGCAAATTTGTGTGGGACATCCGAATAAAGAAAGTGTGCAAATTCCTGTGGGACAAAGAGAGTATTTAATAAATTAAAGAGAGAGAAGAGAGGTGGGGATGGTGTCAGAGTAGATGGGGTGGGTTAGATGGGTTGGTCAGTGGGGTTGTCCTGACTTTTTCAGAAATAGGGCAGAATTTATTGGCATTAGTTTGTAAATATGTGAGTCTTTAAAGGTACGCATAATCTCTAACTTTTAATTTCATGTGTTAAATAAAAAAATTCCCAGTACAATTTTCATTAGACTCATGCATAACTATTGCCACTTATAAAATAATTTCAATAATAGTCTATATTTTAATTTTTATTTTGTATCTCTTTTAATATAAACTTTTTTCTATTTCAATGTGCATATACATATTCATAATTCTTCAAGTAGATGAATTAAGACAGATTCTTCTAGAGTCCTACAAAAATGGGTTGTGTATCACTATTTGCACGTGATAACAAATAACTCATAATAATTTGCTTTTGTGATTGGATCAATAAGAATGAATTTTCAATGTTCAAAAAAATTAAGCAAGTCAAAATTCCCTATTAGTATATAATAAAAGATAAATATATATTTATAATTTTATCTTATTCATGAGTAAACATTATACTTAGATAATATTATAAATGAGATTGGACCTTAACGTATTCATATTTTAAAAGAAACTATACTTGAAATAGTAAAGTAAAACTTAGTCCAAATATAAAATCAGCTCACAAATTACTTTATTCTTCAACTAAATGAATATTACTGTGTTACCTGGGATAATAGAAAGAATTAAAATTTATGGTATATAATATTTTCGTAATGACAAAAACATATATAAAAATTTCTACGGTAGAAATTTTCAAAAATAGGTTTAAGAAAAAAAAAGAATTCACGCGCAGGACTGCTCTCACCACTGCACGCGCCCAATTCACATGCGCATGCAATGTAACCAATCCTCCCTTCTGCTCCCTCAAACCCACCCTTTTCCCACGCACCCAACATACACCCAGGCCCCAGACCCAATTCATATTTTATACAAAATAGTATAGAATTTTAGATTTATTATTTTTTAATTATTATAAATTTAAGAATAAATTATATAATATTATATAATAATTTTAAAAACTTGCTCTCAATTTATGTTAATATAGCAACACACATTTACTCATATAGTAACATAAACTGAAGAACAAATATATGTTACTATTAGAGCAAATGCGTGTTACTATCTTATAAAATATTGTTATTGTACACATATTCGTTTGTTTTTATAGAATAAATAATTTTTCACATAATGCAAAAGAAAAATGTGTTTTACTTTAAGAATAAATATTGATTATTCACAAATATTTATTTATTTTATAGAAATAATTATTTTTTTAATATAATAACATATGTATTACATGAAACAATATACCTAGATTTTAAGGGATAATAAATAAATTAAGAAACACATATTTATTATAATAAAAATATATTTTGTTCATATTGTAACACATATTTGCCCATATAGTAGCACAAATTGGGAGACAAATGTGTGTTACTATTAGAACAAATATGTGTTACTATCTAATAAAATATTGTTATTTTACATATATTTATTTATTTTTATAGAATAAATTTTTTTCACATAATGCATGATCAAAATGTGTGTTAGTATAAGAACAAATATTAATTGTTCACAAATATTTATTTATTTTATAGAAATAATAATATTTTTTTTCATATAATAACATATGTATTACATGAAACAATATACCTAAATTTAAAGGAATAATTAATAAATTAAGAAACACATATTTATTCTCATAAAAATATATTTTGTCCATATTGTAACACACATTTATCCATATTGTAACACAAATTGAGAGACAAATGTGTGTTACTATTAGAGCAAATGTGTGTTACTATCCTATAAGATGTTATTTTTACATATATTCATTTGTTTTTATAAAATAAATAATTTTCATATAATACAAGAACAAAATGTGTGCTACTATAAGAACAAATATTGATTATTCACAATTATTTATTTATTTTTATATAAATAATTATTTTTTTTGATATAATAACATATGTATTACATAAAACGATGTACCTACATTTAAATGGATGATAAATAAATTATAAAACACATATTTATTCTCATAAAAATATATTTTATCTTTACAGTAATATACATTTGTCCATATTGTAACATAAATTGAGAGACAAATGTGTGTTACTATTAGAACAAATATGTATTATTGTAAAATTAAATGTATATTACAATATATAAAATATTTATTTATAATATAATATTAAATATATAATTTTTAATTAATATAATTAAAATAAATTAATATAGACTTCTAAAAGGGGGGGAAGGAATGTATGGAGAGTGTTGGGGGAGGGGTGGGAGACGGGGGTGGTTGGCGCTGGGTAAGGCACTTCATGGAGGGTAGGGGAGGGGATGGGGATGGGGATGGGGATGGGGATGGGGCTGGGGCTGGGGAAGACATACTGAATGTTGGTGGGGGAGTATGCATGCTCTTGGCGTGGGTTTGTCAAGGGGGTGAGAGCGTATGGATCAAATTTTTTATTTTTTTATATTTAGTAATTTTTACGGTAGAAATTTCGTAGAAATTTTTACTCAAGTGTTGCTCTTTCGTAATATAATTAAAAAGTATGAGTTATAATAAATATATTAATAAAGTTTAATATGAATTTATTTTTCATAATTCTAAAATTTTGTTGTATAAAAAATTATTTTAAATCATTTTTAAGTTATAAATATTGATAAAATTATACATATATATAATTATTTTCATATTGATTAAACTATTTTTAAAAATAGATAATCCCTAGAAATTTTTTAAAAGTCTATTGTTTAGTTAAATTAATATGCTTTACAAATTAAAATTTTTACACATATACACTAAAAATAATATAAAAGAGAAGTGAACAAAATAATAAATAATTTATTTTAATTTGATTTTAGTTACGATTTTTTACTTTATTTTTATAGTAACTTTTGATTATTAATAAAATTATTATACGATTCAACCTTGACTAGGTAAGCACGCTGAATAACAAAATAATGCAGCTGCGTAAAACCATGGGTTGCAATCAGCCAACAGATTCAAAGATGTGTGCGTGCCCTTTGATTTTATGTGGTAATATTTTATTTACAGTCGTACAAAAATAGAAAAGTAATCCTTTTCACATTACCATTTTTCTAGATCTAGAGAGAAGGGAATAAGCAAATTATTATTATTATTATAATACTAACTTCTTGGAAACAAAAGTGACTTTTAGAATATTTTAAATTTCTTTTAAATCATTAAATAAATATTCATTTTAAAGTTGATTATGAGATACGCATCATCCATAAACTTTAAATTTGTTTTTTAGTTATACCTTATATAAGTATAATTTTATTTATTATCAACATCACATACGTATAGAAATTAATTAGGCGAACTAACTCATTTGGCCATCAGATAGGTAAGTTAAGGTCCTCTTAAAAATATTGGGAGAGATATAAGGTTGACTTGGAGTGTTTGAAAGATTTGACAAACTAATTTGTAACTACTAATAATTAACATTGACACGAAGTAGGATTGAACTCATGAGTATGATTTTCTTTATAATCTCAAGTTTAAAATTTTTATTATAAAATTTTACTCCAGTTTCAATTGTAACTTTTACTGGTGAATTTTGGGATTGATCCCCTAATTAATTTTATTGTTTTATTGAATTGGATATCGAATTATACTCCCTCCGTCCCATAATTGTTTTCACACTTTCATTTTTCGTCCGTCCCACAATTGTTTTCACACCCTATAAATGGAAACTATTACTTTAACTTTATCCTCACAATCCAACTAATCTTATTATTTTAATAATATAACTTTACACATCACTCTACTTTTCTTAAAAGTTGTGTCATCCCAGGGGTGAAAACACCTCTGGGACGGAGGGAGTAGAAAACTCTTTTTTTTTTTTTTATTAAGATTTGAAAATAAAATATTTTTTAATGGAAGTTTCTCTCCCTTAATTTCCAATTAGTAACATACTTTATCTTCACATCTTGATTTTAATTAATTGTCTTTCAGTTATTTTTCCTCTTTTTTTTCTCAATTTATCCTCCTAAAAGATTTTTTATTTTTAAATAAGGAGATAGAAAGGTGATTGAATGTGAATAAATATATTGAAAATATATGTTCCTTAATCTAATATATATATTTTTTTTTTAAAAGATACATTAAGTACTCTGTCTATTTCAAAATAATTATTGTTTAGAGATTTTATGTCAAATTAAAAATCATAAAACTTCCACATATATATATATATATATATATATATATATATGTGTGTGTGTGTATACCCGTATATATTTAAAGATCTATTATATTCTAAAAATCACCAATAGATATGTTATATGTTTTAATAATTCCTAAAATTCTCTTAAATTTTAAATTAAAATTCAGGTGAATTAGGATAAAATATAAAAAAAATTGTTAAAATTGAATTTATTTTGAAATATAATTTAACCTCTACATTTATTTTGAAATGGTGTGAATAGTAAATATGAACCGGATTGAGTATATACTGTTCCCATGCATAAACATGGATAAATATTCGCTGAAAATTAATTCTCAAATGCTATATATCGACTGACCTTTTAACAGTCTCATTAATCTTGGTTATATATATTCTAACTTAATTCTGCTATAAAAACATCAAATATTACCCATATTGTCCTTTTACAAAATCCTTGAGAAGATTGTTAAACTTTTTAAAAATATGCTTTCAAATTCTGTGTCGGATGTACGGAATCTTCAAATATTCTTAGGGTTTATTTATTTTTCCTAATTATATATATATGCCTCACAACAGTAAATTTTATGATGAATTCTAAATATTTTGAGATTTAATTATTTTAGAGATAATTGACATAAATACTGTATATGAATTAATACCACACTATATATAAATAAACACCACATGTAGTATAGCATACTGAATGAACTAATGTCACACTGTATCTAAATTAATACTACAATATATATAAACTAATACTACATTTGTTCACAAAACTATTATGGTGAGATTACTCACATAATACTACTCCACAACTAATACAACCAACAAAACACCATACAACTCGAATAATATTAAAAATGTTAACACATTCCCTTACATTAAATGTTTGTGAGAAGTAAATTTCAATTTCCTTTATGAAATAATTTAACTGGAATTAATACATTATACATTTTAAATAAGTTGTGGTTTTAGAGATTAAATTTTTTTTTAAATTAAGCGCCAATTTATCTATTTTCACAGTTTTCTTCTAATTTATATATCCTCAATCTTAATAAAAATATAAGACATATTTTAGGAATTATGACATATAATCAAGGATGAAAATAATCGTGATATTTTTCTTATATGTCAACTATATATTCATTTTTTATGATTATGACACCGATATCGAAATTGGGTGGAAGCGTTATTTCGATAAAAAAAAAATCGATAAATATCAATTTACAATATCAATATCGATTAATTTATTCTACAAATTGTACATAATATCGTTAAATTTTGAAAATAAAAAAATTATATATTTTATGTAAATTTATCATAAATGTAAAACTTATTCAAATTCTTTTATTAAATTTATAAATTAAATGCTTGTTAAAAAAAATTTAAGTTTATCGATGCTGATATTTGAAATCGATATATCAATTGAAATTTTCATAAATTTAAGGCCACGATGTATTCGAAATCGATATTTTCATAATCGATCGATACCCATATTTTTAACTTTGCGTATAATGAAACTATTAGGAAGTATAAATATAATAGGTTTTTTAAGATATATATATATATACTAAATAATTAAATAATAAGACAACACCATAGAGCATATATACTATAGTGTATATATATAATTAAAGCAGGAATTTAGAACAAATTTGTCTTATAATTTATTTAATTTTAAGATATATGTTTAAGCATTTACAAAATAGTTAAAATAGATTATTTTATTTTATAAACCAAACAAACCCTACATAATAGGGGTCTGTTTAATTAGTGTTTCTAATTAGATAATTGTGAGGGATAAAAAGATTCAATAAAATGGTCAACACATATGTTACAATTTACCTTTTTTTTGCGAGGGAGAGAGAGAGAGAAAAAGCTAATGCTAGGAAAACAAAATTAAAATTAATTATTAGGTTAATTGTGTGATTTTTTTTAATTGAATAGTTTATCTTTAAATTCTAATTTACATGGATTCAAGTTCACATTATATTTTATTTTTGAATTTGAGTCATTCAAGACTTATATTTTATATGAGTATTTAAATATATAGATAAATTTAAATATGTTCATTAATCTATATATTTATCTAATAATAAAATATTAGGTCAAAATTGAGTCACCAATTATTACTTATTTTGTCATAAAAATTAAAAATTAAATAAATTAAATTTAGCTGAACTAGTTGACTTTTATCTTTATTTATTAGAGTACAAGGTTCAATTCTTTGCACTTTCAACTTGATTTATATTTTAGTATTTTTAAATTATATAATATTATTTTATATTTAAACCATTTTTATTATATATATTTATTTATTTTTATATCTTAATACCAAAATATTAATTGAAAGTTACACATTATTAATTTATAATATAAAATTAAATTGAGTATTTAATATGAATACTTTTAAACTCAATTAATATGTATACATATATGATTGAATGATTATTATACATATACATGTTATAATATGATTAGATTAATTTACCTAATTAATATAATTAGTTGTATAATAATATTGATGTTTAAACCTACACAATTGTTGAACTATTCTTATTTGTAGAATTGTGATATTTTAAATTGATAATTAGTTGTATATAATATTGATGTTTAAACCTACACTATTGTAGAAATATATATTCTTATTTGAAGGAATGTGATATTTTAAATTGATAAAAATCATATGGATTTAACATTTTTAAAATTAAAATATCGACCTTTTTATATTTACATATAATTATTTTATTTGAGTTATAATATGGTAACAGATAAAAAATATAATAATTTATTGAGATTTTCATTTAAGTTAATTACAATTAAATTTCTTCACAAGATATAATTAAAAGAAAGAATGCATATAAAAAATAAAAAAATAGAGTATTTCTTGAAATGTTGACAATCAAGTTTTTTCACGAATGTAATTTGAAGATGGATAGAAGAAAGAATACATACAAAAATAAATAAAAAAATTCATCTAAAGACAGTTTTTTATTGTGGATAATAATTAATTTTAAGGAAAATAAATGATGGATAGAAGGATAAGTAAATAAATAAATTATATAAACTTGCCTTATTTAATATTGTTGATCTTTTTTATATTGTGGCACAAAATATTCCACGTGTCTCATTTGATAAGTAGTAAAATAAATATACGTCTAACAATATAAAGAAAATAGTTTAGATATTCAAATATATTAAAAATAAAAGATCAATAATAAACAAAATGTAAAAGAAGAAATGCGAAAAACTATATATAAATAAAATAATTAATATTAATTTATTATGAAATAATATAATAACTATAATAAAAATTAATATCATATTTATATTTATGGCCGTGAAAACGCTCTGCTAATGTATTAGTAAAAAATAATACTCCCTCCGTCCACGATAAATGGTCCACGTTGCCTTAAATGGTTGTCCACAATAAATGATCTACTTACCTAAAATGAAAAACTTACAATCATTATTTTCATTTTTTATACACATATATTCACTTTTACACATCACATCAAGTATTTTTTTAATAATTAAATATTTTCTTATACTAATACACTCACTTTTACACATCAATATCAACTTTTCTTAATAATCGTGCACAGAAAGAGTAGTTCAATTTTCATGGAGTAATAACGTTTTGTCCCAAATGTGCAAGGTGCTTATAAATGAGAGGCAAATCGACAACTGTTTCTTCTAACGAATATTATTAGTTTCTTTAAATTAGATATTATTATTTGTTGAATAAGTTTTGTATGAGACAGTAGTTTCAATATAAAATTTATTATATTTAAAAGTGATAAAATTTTAATAAAATTTAATAAAAATTTTGTTAAAAAAACTATCACTTTTAAAAAAATATATATTAAGTATCACATTAATTTAACTAAAAGTCTAGCATCGATTTTTTTTTTAAAGTAACAAAATTTTTATTAATAATGACTATTTTTTTTCTTAAAAGTACTATCAAATTTTATTATAATCTTATCACTATTTTTCTTTTCAATCTCATGAGATGGTCTGACATAATTTTTTTTTCTTATTTCTATAGAATATAGCATTTGGTTTACATTAGTCATTGTAACGAATCAATATTAAAAGAATTTTGAACAATATTAAGTTGTATCAATTCTAATGCAATTTGTATAGACAAAGTGTTACTTCTTAGAAATTTTAATGTACTATACTCAATACATCCCTTGCTAAAATTGATACAAATGATAAATTAGTTCTGTGCAAAAAAAAATGATTCCGTGCAGGAAAAATGTATACTTCTGTGCAGAAATTGTGAACCAATTTGTAAATATAGCTACTTTTACAAACCAATATGTAAATGATCCTTCTATTTTATACAAAAATTAAGAAATACATTATTAAATAGCACTCCCTCCATCCACGATAAATGATACACGTTGCCTTAAATAGTCGTTCACAATAAATGGTCTACTTACCTAAAATGGAAAATTTACAATCATTATTTTCATTTTTTATACACATATACTCACTTTTACGCATCACATCAAATATTTTTTTAATAATTAAATACTTTTTATTAATATACACTCATTTTTTCACATTAACATCAACTTTTCTTAATAACCGTGATTTGCCAAAGTAGTCCAATTTTTATGGACGGAGGGAGTACTGTATAATTTGATGCGTGTGCTAAAACTTAAAAAAACATATATAGTTGAAAACATTGAGACAAATATTTTTAAAATTAGAAAAAGAAAAACTTAAGATTCAATTGACCAAAAAAATAAAAAAAAGGAAGATATGATTATGAATTTACGAGGTTATCCAATCATGTTTAAATTAAAGTTATGACCGGGGGATGAAAGAGTATGTTTTATATGAAAATAATTTATGATAAATTTATCAAAAAATTATTATAAAATTTTAAATATTTAATTAAGTGTATCAAAATATTAAATAATAGAGTAGATATTGTGTGAAAATACTTCATTATAAGCTTATCATGAAATTGTTTTAAAATATTAAAAATCTGGTCAAGTGTGTCAAAATATTCATCAGGTGTATCAAAAGTTGAGATTAATATAAATTTTATTGAGCTCAACTTTTGATACACCTGATGAGATTTTTGATACACTTGGTTAAATGTTTGATACTTTAAAACTTGTTCATGATAATCTTTTCATAATATTAAAATTTGAGCAATAAATCTACAACAACTATAACATAATATCATTGACCCAAATTTTTATACACCTCATAAAAAATTTGACACACATGGTTAAATATTTGATACTTTAAATTTGGTTCATTATAACTTTATCATAAACTGTGTTTATATAAAACTTTGTCAGTATGAAAATATTACAATATTTCCCCGATATCTCCACGATATATCTATATTTCGTAGTCACCGACATGATATTGAGTAAAAACGATATTTCCATAATATCCATTGAAAAAATAAAAAATATCGATAAATATCGGTATGTAATATCAATATCGCTTATATGTTTCATAAATTAAATCAAATATCGTTATCGAAAGATATCGATGAATTTCGAAAATATTCAAAAAATAGTGTATATATATAAATATAATTATCACAATTGTAAAATTTATTCAATTTTTTATTAAATTTGAATGTTATATGTTCATTTTTAAATTTTGATAATTTTTTATCAAAATTTATATATTATATATCGATATTCATACCTCAATTAGATTTATTTTCTTTTCATTCTTATCCTATTGTTTTTTCAATTTGAATTCATTTTCCCTTTTATTTTGGCTTGGGATTAAACATAATAATCATTATGGTGGTTGTGGAGTGTCCACCCTTTACGTACAAAACAAGCCAATAAAAAACTCTTCTACAAATTAATTTTCTATTATATCATTTTTAGTGGATTATCCATCATTATCGCCACCTTTAAATCACCAACCAGAATTAATTATATAAATTAATTGATGGGTTAATACATAAATCCTTTATTTCATATTTAATTGCTATACAAAAAAAAAAAAAAGTCTTCTTCCACTCTAGTTCTTCTATCACCCAACCACCGTCACTCCGCCCGTCCAACTATATATAACGCCACTCCTTCTTTTTCTCGTCTCCTCATTCTCCCAATATATATACGTATATATACCAGTATATCTATCTATTCAGAAATGGCGGCGAATCAAGGACTGATCGTGTGCTTTGGCGAGATGTTGATCGATTTCGTCCCGACTGTTTCCGGCGTGTCGTTGGCGGAGGCGCCGGGTTTTCTCAAGGCGCCAGGCGGCGCGCCGGCCAACGTGGCCATCGCCGTCACCAGGATCGGCGGGAAGGCGGCGTTCGTCGGGAAGCTGGGCGAGGATGAGTTCGGGCACATGCTCGCCGGGATCCTGAAGGAGAACAAGGTCTCCGCCGACGGCGTCACATTCGACAAAGGCGCGCGCACGGCGCTGGCGTTCGTTACCCTACGCGCCGACGGTGAGCGCGAGTTCATGTTTTACCGGAATCCGAGCGCGGATATGCTCCTCAAGCCGGAGGAATTGAATCTCGAGCTAATCAGATCTGTAAGTATCTCCATCGCTCTCATGATTTCACACTCTTGTCTGTGCGCGCGCGCGATTTTAGTTGGAACAAAAAAATGCGTATTACGCGTGATTCGTGCTGCTTTTTGGCTGAATCTAAATCTCAATCGATGTTTGTTTGCTTACTCGATTTTATTTCTTCTGTGATTTTTTGCTTCAAATTAGCTGCAGTCGATTTTGGATAGTGGCGGAGTTTCCATGGATCTCACGCTTATTTCGTTTCCGATGGGTGTCTAATTTTGACTAATTGATCATCGGAAGTCGTATATATTTATTAATTGTGTAATTTATTACTACTATTTTTAACAAAAATTAATTGTATAATTTAAGTCGGTAGTAGTTAGCCCCCCCCCCGGGGGGGGGGGCGGGCCCAGTCCAGCAGGGAGGTCCCCACAATTGGTTGCTGAAATAATGATCTTTTGCATATTTCTCTGGTGTGCATTTCCAAAAAAAATGATTTAGAGGGATTTTAGATATTTTTTAATTGAACAAATAATAATGCTTCGAATTCACTGTCTTATGGCATAATAGTGGAGACTTTTAATTGATTAAAAACATTTTCTTTCTTTTATGTGATTATTAATTTTGATCCTGATTTTCCTTCAATTAGATGATTGGATTTTCTTGTTGGATGGTTGTGATACATGATGTTGCTTTGTTTTTATAATATAGGTAAAAATTTAATATCGACTAATATACACTTTTCTTTTCTTCTTTTTCGTAAAATATTCTGCTTTACATTTATTTCTGCAAGCATTATGTGGTGACAGTGACTTTTGAGATATTAAGGGTTTTTGTTTTGTTTTTTCAAATTTTAATTAAAATAATATAATATTATGTATAAAAACTATGATTTTCATTATGCCAAAGATTGATGGATACACGTAACAAGTTTTTTTTTGTGGAGTATATCATGTTTGCTCTTTTACATAAATACAAAATTGTACCAGAAAACGTGGAAATATCTTATTAGCAGTTCTACTTTCGTAAAACTTTGCGTGACACAACATAGAAATTACAAACCCAGCCATATATCATACTCCCATATGGGCCATATCCACATACACATAGAGTCCATTTCATTTTCTCTAAATTATAGCCATTTTTATTTAATAATTGTATAAATTTTTAAATTGCCCTTATCTGTTTGGAAAGTGTAGTTTTTTATCCAAATAAAAATGGGCATTATCAACAACTTATGGATAAAATTCAAAATTCCAAATAATATTTCATTGGCCAGTATAAAATTCAAAATTTTATGGGAGGAAGGGAGTAAATATGAAATTGTCCATTTCTTGTAACTTGGTTAAAATTCATTAATTTAATATTAAGCATTTCTTAATTTTGTGCCCCTCTAAATTTCACATTTCTTTTGTATACAATTTTTATGAAATACGATATAAAGAAATACTTCTTATGAATTTAAGATGAGAATGATAATAAGTATTATTAAGGGGATAATCACTATAGGATTAAGGATCAATGATTTTCCTTTTACCGTATTTTTATCA
Source organism: Prunella vulgaris (assembly GCA_026898435.1). Taxonomy (NCBI): domain Eukaryota; kingdom Viridiplantae; phylum Streptophyta; class Magnoliopsida; order Lamiales; family Lamiaceae; genus Prunella; species Prunella vulgaris. The sequence continues at coordinate 199,733 of JAPKLY010000452.1, read as the reverse complement.
TTTCATTCATATATAATAAGTAATATTCCCTCCGTCTCACTCTAAGTTGTTCATGTTGTCATTTCCGTCCGTCCCACTATATATTGCTAATTTTCCTTTTTTACTTTTTTTTGAAACTATTATTTACTTCTTTATTATTTTTTTTTACTTTTTGCACTATTTCCTTTATTTTTCACTTTTTTTCATCACATCACTTATATTTTTTTACTTTTTCCATCACATCACTTATACCTTTTCACTTTTACTTTAATTCGTGTGCCCAAAAGTAACGAGCGAATATTATTAATAGAAATGAATATTATTAATGGAATGAATCCTCGGTAATTTTTATTTTTCATTTTCAATTCCCCTAACCAAATAGACCCCAAAAAAGAATTATTTTCATCCAAAATGTATGAATTAAATGGAATAGATGAGCAATAAAATTAAATTATGCCTGATAGTGTTGCATTGAATTGCTCTCTGTATTAATTAGATGGGGTCCATCAAAGCTGACATATCAGGAGTCAGTAGGAGGCCTTAAAATCTGCCCCCAAAGCTATATCCAATTGTCTATAGTGTAGAAAAGAGAAATGGACTTGTATTTTTCCTTGAAAAAGTTGGTGAGTGTGGGCCTCTGACCTAAATCTAACAACCATTTTATTTATTGATGTACTGTTAAATTAGGTGACGCTATTTTGGTGAAAATGTAGCCATTACTCTTTGGATTCCTCAATTTGCTCCAGTGACGACCTGATTTTGGTTTTTAGTGAAATTTACCTATCAGTAGTAACTCAAATTTTGGTGGTAAATGTTAGTGGATTAAACCATACTTTTATGCATACGCTGCCCATACCTATGAATATCTAACCACCATTGGTTGTACTTTAGGTGACTCTGCACTAGTGTAGCTGATAACCATTAATGCTATTTCAATTATATATACTCTAATTTAGTTTGTTTCAAATTGTAGGTTTTTCCTTTTCCTTGTAATTCAATGGTTATTTTTCAATTGACAATGATAGCCCTATTTCTTAAAACACTCACAGTTACACAATTAATTTAAATAACACAGAGCGTACAAAGTACAAAATTTTGTGAGTTTAATATGTCTTCTCAATCTCTGAAAATTTTCAAATTTTGTTTTAGTGGTACATAGAGAATACTAATATGCACTTACATGATAATGATATTATCAAGTAATAAAAGTTTTGTGTACTGATTCCATCTATTTGATGCACTTTTCATCCAAAAAGAATTAACATTTTTCATGTTGCACAAGAGTATTCAACCAAGAAACCGATCCAATTCATTTTTGGAAAACATGCTTTTAGAATTCGATAAATGCACATCTATAGTTAAGGCTTGGGATTGATTTGAATGTATTGTGTGTATAGTCTAAGGTGTTCCACTACGGATCAATAAGTTTGATTGTGGAGCCATGTAGATCAGCCCATTTGAAGGCGATGGAAGAGGCGAAGAAGGCCGGGGCGTTGCTCTCTTACGACCCCAACCTTCGTCTACCTCTTTGGCCATCGGCTGAGTACGCCAAAGAGCAAATTATGAGCATTTGGGACAAAGCCGATGTGATCAAGGTGAGTGACGTGGAGCTCGAATTTCTCACCGGAAGCAACAAGATCGACGATGCATCCGCCATGTCTTTGTGGCACAACAACTTGAAGCTCCTCTTAGTCACCCTTGGAGAGAAGGGCTGTAAATATTACACCAAGGTACTATTGCTACTATACTTTGCTTGCTTTTTCTTTATATTTAATTTATATGATGAATGATAATAATCAAATGAATTGTGGTCAATTAAAATAAAATGGAGCTTTGTCAAAAGGATCTACCGAAAACGTTTGAAAAGTAAGTGCAATGGATTGGTACATTAAAGACAAGGACGGTGGCCTTCTTTTATGTATTATATTCTTTATAATTTGGGAAATTATTATTTTGATACTTTTATTTATTAATGTATGTACGTCAGCAAGTAATATAGTATAGAATATATCCAAGTTGACAATGCATGTAGCACGAGGGGGTGGGAGTGGTCCTACTGCGCACATTGTTTTCTGATATACTATTATATATACATATACTATATATGTATACTTTTTACACATTTATTTTATTAAAATAATTTATATCCTATTAAAAAATTAGTTTGTACGTGTGGGTATTTATAAACATGCACATATTTACTCATGTACTAATATTTTATTTAAAAAATAACCTTCTAAAAAAATAGTGTAATCTCTTAAGACTTAAAAGTGTAAATTGATACATTAATTGATTGATTAATTAAATTAGCTACATAAAAATATATGCTACCGCCCATGCCTTGAAAGGTGTTATTCATGCGACTTTATGACTCACTTGTTGACTTTTCAACCATCTGATGGCTTTGGACCATGAGATCAAAGAATACTTATTAATTTATAAATTTTTGTTCTATGTCCATCTCTAAATACATGTCTGATTTATTTCATATAATATTTTTAATTACTCAAAGTTTTACTGATATCAACAGAAAAATTACAAAACTTTTCTTCTAACTTATGAGGACGTAATAGTTTTTAGATATTTTAATTAATGTGAATGGCCTCACACATTTGTCTTCATTTATCTCCCTAACATAGAATTTTATCCTTTGGAATATAGAATTTCCGCGGACACGTTGATGCCTACGCTGTCAAGGCCGTAGATACAACCGGAGCCGGTGACTCCTTTGTCGGCGCCTTTCTTGCAAAGATGGTCGACGATCACAGCATAATGAACGTAATAGTCGAGCCTTTTTTCGTCGCGTACACAAATTTGTCTCTCTTTTATGTAATAATTTTGAAATGTTGAAAATATTGCAGGATGAAGCAAAGTTGAAGGAAGTATTGAAATATGCATGTGCATGTGGAGCCATAACCACAACTAAAAAGGGTGCCATTCCTGCTCTTCCAACACACTCTGAAGTTCTTACTCTCTTAAATGCTAAATAGAGAGTAGTGTTTTAACATCTTTATTGCATCCCCTTTTTTCCCCCACCTTGCAAGAAACTTTTGAGTTTTTTATTTTTTTTTATTGAAATCCTGGATTTATATCTTGCTTTCTAAGTTCTTTTTTCTGTTTAGCTTTTTTTAGCAAATTTAATTTTGCACATGTAATGTAATGCTGGAGGCATTTCTAAATTGTGATTAGTGAATAAATAAAATTAGCATTTTATTCCTGTTTTGGACAAGAAAAAAGGGGCATCAAATAATTGATTTTGATGCCAAATGGATATAGTTAAGGTGGGGAAAAGCAAACGCCCAAATAATGCGACCATCTTTTTAAGGGATTTGTTCTCTTAATTATTTTACATTATTTTAATTACTGACTAATTCAAAAAAAAGCTTAGTCTTGTATCAACCAGTTACACTGTGCAACTCAAATTCATTTTTAAAAAGTTACACAAAATACTACTGAAAAGTTACACATGTTATTACTGAAAAGTATATCTTTACTAGTGCAATTTTTTAGTAATACATAATGTAATTGTTTAGAAATACACTTAAATTGCACGGTGTAATTGGTGCACAAGAGATCTACGCTTTGAAAAATTCACACTCTACTATTTCAATTCATGGTGTTTTTTTTTTTTTTTTTGCATTACTCTGTTTGAGAAAAATGACAACGAGGTGTAAACAAAAATTAGAGGTATCCACTTTCATTATTTTACATCTCTAAATGAGAAATAGACAATGAGTTGTAACCGAATCAAATTGATTGCATCCCTAATTTATTTTATTCGTATTTTTATTAGATTTTATATTTTACATTTGTCTCAGAATAAAATCCATGAAATAAACGATATTTTCCAAAGTCTAAAATAAAAAAGACTAAAAAAATACTAACAGAATTTAAAACAATAAAGTTTGACTGATGTTTACATAAGTGTATTGATATAACAAAGATATTTAAAAAACATAACACACTTATCTTGTGAATTTCTTTACATTGTGTATATATTTAAGTATTAATTATTCTATGAAAAATTACTAATTTATTAATAGTATTGTATAATATAATTATTTAGAACAGTGACAAATTTACAAAAATACTTGTTCCAAATTCGTACTTCTTTTTTTGTTTTTGTTTTTGTTTCGATGTTGAATGTTCACATCTCTCCATCTTGTCTGTCATCACTTGCAGACTTGCTACCTTATCCCAGAATATTCAAAAGAGATATATAAGAAAGTGTGAATTCCTCTACCATTCGATTAAAAATGATATACTTGGTAGTAAAAAAAAATTAGTTTTTCAAACAATATAAAGTTACTCTTACAAGAAAATTAAATTTTGCTTTTGAAATACATAATTTTTTAAAAAAAAATTAAAAATATTTATATAATATATAAATATAATATAGGTTTAAAAAAGTATTCGAAAAAAATAAACATAAAATAATATATTTTGCAGCACAAATTGATGAGGCAGTCATCCACAAACTTTCGTAAAATAAACAAACTGAGATTCAAGAAAATACTATTTCCTCCGTCCCGGTACAAGTTGCTCGTTGCTTTTGGGCATACGGATTAAGGTAAAAGTGAAAAAGTATAATTGATGTGATGGAAAAAAAATGAAAAAATAATGAAAATAGTGTAAAAAGTATTGAAAATAATAATAAAGAAGTGAATAGTAGTTTCCAAAAAAGGTAAAAACAAATGAACAATATATAGTGGAACGGACAAAAATAGCAAAATGAACAACTTATAGGGGGAAGGAGGGAGTATGACAAATTGACAAGAGAAAAAGATCTAAGGATTATTACATGGATATATAAATACTCCCTCCATTCAATTTTAGTATGCTCAACATATTTTTACACATTTAAAATATATTAATAGTTTATACATAAAGTAAATATGATGGAAGGTAACATATAGAGCATTCTGAGATTCAAATATAAATGAAATTATTTAAAAGAATACTGATAAAGTGTGATTGAGTACTGTTATTTCATTTTAAGTATATGCATACTAAAATTGGACGAAGGGAGTATAAAATATTGATCAAACCAGAGACTATAACAGCATGATGAAACTTCCAATCTACGGTTTGAATGTTCCAAGTTGGTTTAACATCTTCAATTTTCAAGAATTTAAACATTATAAAGTGCATGCAGTTCTAACAATCACAGTTGCAGAACAAGAAGTAAATCAAGGTGTACCCAATTCAATACTTTCAAAGTTTAAACTTCATTTATAAAATGCATGACAGAATCCCAAATAAAAATTCTTATTATTTCTAAGAATCACTTACATGATACTTGCCAGCAATTCGTCACAGCGCAATTGCTTGTGGATGACAACCATGAACTTCCATATTCAACGAGCCCCATATGTGCTTGCAGTTCTCCCACCTTCGCTGCATGTGAGCCAAAAACGACTTTGCCCACGCCTCATTGTTTCCCTCCGAGCTCAACTCACAAGGCACTGTGAAACTGATTTAAGGATATAACTAGCAAAAATCAAATAAAGCAATCCCAAATTCAAGCATTTCCTCGCTGTAACAAAGCAGAAACTGCATGATCCAACTTTTCATATTGTTGCACATGCTTGTGGTGGGGGGAAAAATATTTTAGTCCCGTAAATTTGGGAGTTGCAAAAGGACATTATGTTCACGGGCCTGTAAATTAAGGACAAATTCTTTATTTATTTATTTAAATGTAGGTCAAAATTGGCCCTAATGGGCATACATTTACTTAAAGAATATTGTCCTTAATTTAAAAGGATCAAAAGACTGACTTTTAGTCCTCAAGGGAGACTCACGTGCGATTTAACCAAGATTTGGGCTAATTCGAGCCAAATTGACCTATATTACTACATCTACATGAATAAAAATGTATGGTCCTTGATTTACAGGCCTATAAGCATAATATCCTTCTTTTGCAACCCCTCAAAGTCCCCCCACCCCCCTCTGCCCCAATTTTACGACTTCTGATGCTGCATCCTCTGAAAAGTGCCTCGTTCAAGATTAATGACAAGATTGTTCTATCTCAATCACGAAAATAAGTTTGACAACATCAAACAATGTCTCATATTAAGTGTAGATAAAAGATTTGCACTAAAGTAAATTTATTCATTATTTTTTTTCTTGATGATCTATTTTGGCATTTTATAATGAGAAGCTCAAACATTACATATATATTCTTTTTCATTTTTTTTTTTGCATTGATTGCTTCAGCATTTCATAAAATTTAATTCGTACAAACACAGCACAATAAATTATCAGTTCTCTGAATTTTGCATAGTAGAAAAATCATCTCAGAACAGAAATAAAGCCCTTAACAAAACCAAAACAGAGATGATTGATTTCTAGTAAAGAAACTTCTTTTCATGATTTTGTTATGGTTAAATGGAATCAATTGAGAAAACGCAAAACTGAAAAGCCTACCTCATCAGTTCTTCCTTTGAATGTCCTTTGCTGGAAGCTTTAACCCTATGCCATGAATTCCAAAAGAGATGCATCATTAATCTTCCCAGACATGGAACATTGACGATCAGATGACTGATGACTTTATAACATTGCGTCTAGAGTACATGTGACCTAATCAGACAGTTACATTACAATTTATGGAGTGACAGTTTTACAGAAGATTTTTTTTGAACTACATATGTTTGCTCATAATACCAAAACTATAATCCACGTAAAATGATTAAATTCTCACAAAGTTTTTTGGTTGTAAACATACCTGGTGACAAAAATTTGATAGATGTGAAGCGATTTGGTCGAGAGATTATACACAGCGTCCTCAATGTGATCCTCACCGAACAAATAAATGACTGGGTAACCAAGAAGCCACCTGTAATAGCATAAAATTAAATAAGAAATTATTATGAAATTTTTGGTGGGGGTGGGGGAAGCAATCATCATAGGAGACGCATTTGAATAAAACCAAACAAGCATGCAAATATTGGTTCCATGAGCAAAATCCTTAGCACTTGGTAGAGCTGCCAGAGCAATTGTACTAAATGGGATCAATATCTTCACTTTTATGCGTGAAAATGCAAATATGTTACTTTAGCCCAACTTTACAGAAATATGTCGCATTAAATGGTCTCTTAAGAAAATAAGTGTTTCCCTAGTTCTGTATGTTGAATGTATAAGTCAATATATTGATATCTTCACTCTCACTTGAACACTTCATCTAGAAAACATGAATAATAAATGTTGAATGTATTGGCTATATGCCACACTAGAATGCAGCAAGTTAGAAGCTTCCTGTAAATAACTATGTACAAAAGGTACTCAGGGAGGATAGGGAGAAATCTTGCGACTACAACTAACAAAAGAAAGCATATATAAATTGATAAGACCGTGAAAGAACACATTAAAAAGTTTAAATGTATGCAATTTTACCTTGCAAACTAGATTAGCTACACTAATAAGTACAACTCTTTAGAAAGAACACATTAAAAAGTCTTAAAGTATGTGATGTTACCTTGCAAATTAGATTAGCTACACTAATAAGTACAACTCTTTAACAATCAATTCTCTCATCACTGATAAATTTGAAAGCACAATATGCAAATTAGAGATGAAAGTAAGAGTTACCCGTTAAGTGTTGGAATTGTAACATGACTTTCCTCAAGGCACAAACTGAGATCAATTATCTCTGAAGACTTAGAACCAGCATTGCCATCAAGAGACGACCCAATGGTGTGTCTTTTCAAGTGATCAATGGTCAGACCATCTGCATGAAAAACTGAGGAGAATAACTTCTGAGCTGACAGAAGCTTCATGATTGCAGGGCTTTTTTTCTCTGCTGCTGTCGTCATCTGGAATCACAATATCAGAGCATTGCTAAAGAATAGAACAGAGAGAAAGATAAGAAATTTGCAAAAATTACTTATAAACCTTTGGAGGATCATTTTCGAGGTCCACATAGATCATTTCAGTCTCCATAGTCAAACTTGATCCGACAAAATCCGTAAGCGATCTGACCTGAATCAGGTACACCATTTCGTCTATGACCATGACATGCAAAAGTTCAAATATGGAGGACTCCTGGGAGTTGATCAAAGCCACTCAAAGAATCAGTTTAGTAATATTAACGATTAGAAAGCTCTTACAGAAATTTCAAGAAAGTTAACTACAAATAAAATGATGGAGAGAATGAAAGAATACATATGAAATAACTGATGCAAAATGGTTTCATTTTTCCAGTCATTGGGGAATCTCCTTTAATATTGCAATGGAAGACCTTTTTCTTTCTATATATGCTTTTGATACATTAAACATCTTCTTTAGAAGCTTAAGATATAACTCACTAGAAAGATTAAGCTATTATATACTGAACCCATATCCACAAGACTTGGGAGGCAAAAGATGGCTATCTTAGTAATCATGGAATTTTCGATTGGAGCGTGCATGCACGTCACTTGACCTAACTATTGCTAGATATCAAGAAATTCTAAACAATAAAAAAAATTAGGAGAACCAACTCCTATACTGTGTGTGAGTATGTGCATATATATATATATATATTATATATATATATATGAACTATAGAGCACTTCAATTTCTATTACATTGAGCCGGTAAGAGACTCGACCACCTTTTTGCAGTGTTTGAGAAATTCACAAAGACGATCCCCCAATTCAGGCATCATCCCACCATAATCTACCATGATACAAGGTCTCATCCGAGAACACAATGCCAAAATATCTGCAAGAAGAGGTTTTAGCTAGAAACAACCAAAATCGTGTATACACGAAACAACACTCATACTGTAAAGAAAGCCACCTCTTTCACTCAAAAACCCAGAAAAAAAACTCTGCAACTTGGTCCCCCAAAAAGAAGGGGGGGATATAGAACCTCTTAAAAAAGTTATATATAATACAATTCCCCCCATAATTGGACGATAAAAAGTATAGCTCCCAAACAGATTAACCCTAAAAAATGCTCGAATTCCCGCACAGGGTAACTGATAACACAGAACAAGAAGCGCAGTGTTAAATTTCACTAAAATTTATGCAATAAACAAAAAAAACCATCAACTGAGCATTACTTGGCATATAAGAAGGCGATAAAACGCTGTTACTACAATTACATGAAAGCTGGAAAACGTTGGGAATAAAGAAAGAAAGGGGAATAACCAGTTTGAAGACGATATTTGGAAGACGTCTTGAGCCTCCATTTGATTTGAGAAAGAGATTTCGCAAAAACCCTCAGCACTTCTTCCATTTCCGCTGCGTCCATTGTCAACTCAAAAGTCCCAGAAATTCTTTCAGCTGCTACTGCAAAATTTGTTTGGTTATTTTCCTTTTTAAATTTCATAAAATTTTAGTATATGAATTTGAGTTCATATTTAAATCCATACTTCCTTAGTCTATAATTATTTTTACGTTTTTTTTTTCTTCTGCAGTTGTTTTCATACCTATAAATGAAAATTATTATTCTCTTTGCTTAGGGTCTTTTTTTTCAAAAGACTCGGGTACACAAATTAAAAAAAAAAAATAGAGTATATGAGTGTAAAATTAATTAATAAAATATAAAAAAAAATATTTATTGACTTTTATGAGTATAAATTATTTTCTTTTTAAGATAGAAAAAAAGAGTTGGGACGTCCCAAAATGGAAAAAGGGGAAAAAAAGAGTTGGGACGGAGGGAGTATTATTTTTATACTCAATCCAACTAATCTCATTATTTTAATAATATAATTTTACATATCATCCAATTTTTTTTTGAAGTGTGCACTTCCAAAGTTGAAAAACACATTTGAGACGGAGGGAGTATATTATTACTATTATGTACTCCTTCCGTCCCATTATAAGTTGCTCATTTTGTCATTTTCATCCGTCCCATTATGTGTTGCTCATTTGCTTTTTTTTACCTTTTTTAGAAACTACTATTCACTTCTTTATTATTATTTTCAATATTTTTTACATTATTCTCATTACGTTTTTACTTTTTTCCATCACATCGCTTGTACTTTTTCACTTTTCCATTACATCACTTATACTTTTCACTTTTACCTTAATCTGTGTGCCCAAAAGTAACGAGTAATTTATACCAAAACGGAGGGAGTATATCACTAACATATATACACTATCATTATTAAAAAAATCAAATATATTATTATAATAATAATAATATATATAAATAATAATGATAATAATTATACATAATAGTTATAAGAGTTTATATAAATTCAAATTCACAAGAAATCTACTTTTTAAATAAATATGTGAAATAAATTTGGCGGCCCAGACACGGAGCCAACTCATATAGATAAGGAATAATTTTAAATTGATATATCTTTTTATCATTATGTTTTAATTGGTATAAATTTTTTGTATAATAAAAAATTGATAAATAAATTATTTTTATATAATGTACCAATTTAAAATAATAATGAGAAAATATATCGCTTTAAAACTGTCCCTATAAATAAATGAGTAATTTTTGTTTGCTCACAAGTCACAAGTGTATGTTATGTATTTATTTAAATATTAACTGTAAAAAATATAAAGTTTGATGTATTATTGCGGTATTTTGAATTAGTAATATTTTAAATAATAATAAACAATATCCTGCAATAGTAAACAATACTCTAAATAATAAATAACAATACATTTGATCAGGAGTATGAAAATATAATCAATGTTCGCCTCATAGTTGGCTCTCCTCGCCTTCAATAAAGGAAATAATCATGGTCAAATGTTAGGGTCGATAAAATTTATAACAATTACAATGAAGTATCCTTGACTCCATGTCTTTTATATTTCTATTGAGATTGTTTTGAATTTCTCTAACCAAATTTAAAAGAGTAAGTATCATGTGTATCTGATGTACGATACACTTATTTAAAAGTTAAGACTATTAACATTGAAAAGATAAGTTTGATTACGATGAAAAGTGTGACTTGATTACACTAAAAATTTTATAATGAAAATTAATAATAGTATAAATTTTTTAATATAATCAACTCTCATTTTTTAATATAATCAGACTTATCTTTTCATTATAAACATTCTTGTGAGTGCACCATGCATCAATTGCATATGAATAAATAAACAAAATAACCTTTCAAACACAGGACTATAAATGTCATTTGCAATTTAAAATGATCTTCTCGAACCCCAGTATAACAGGACTATAAATAGATGTGAATGAATAAACAAAATGACCTTTCAAAACAAAATTATTAAGACAATGTTTAAAAAAAAAACTACACCCTCCATTCCATAAAAATAATTAAGAGCTACACTTGCGTAAAAATTTCTACCATAGAAATATTTCTAAAAATAAATTTAGAAACACAGAAAGACGGTCGCACCCTTCTATACTTTTTCCTGAGAGTAGGCCTCTTGTAAACTCGAGTTCACGTGAACTCGTATCACTGTTATGTGTAATCACTATCACTGTTATTCATATATACTATCACTGTTATAAAAATATACTTGATTTTTTTAACAGTGATAGTATATATGCATAACAGTGATAGTGAATATACATAACAGTGATAGTGTATACACATGACAGTGATACTTGAGAACCCGAGTTCACGGTGAACTTGAGTTCATACAAGTTTTTGTCTTTTCCTGATGGCTTCTTCCCTTTACGCTACAATGTGATTTCGCTAATGGCTTCTTCCCTTCGAATGGGATTAGTCATATACCTTTTTAGTTGGGTAAAATTCAATTTTCATCTTTTTTTTATAGTTTATTTATTTTTTATTTATTTGAAAAATGTGTATGGATTTGATAAAATTTAAGTAAATGTAGTAACACACAATTTGATTTTACAGTAACACACATTTGCTCCAATTGTAACATAAATTCGCTCTAAATTTGTGCTACTATATGGGCAAATGTGTGTTATTTTAAGGATAACATGAATTTTTATAATAATAAATATGTGTTTTTTATTTATTCATCTTCCCCTTAAATCTAGATATATTTAATCATGTAGTAATACATTTTTTACTATTTTATATGTGTTATTATATGAAAAATTAATTATTTCTATAAAAATAAATATACATTTGTGATAAACTAATATTTATTCTTATATTAACACAAATTTATTCTTTATATTATATTAAAATATTTATTTTATAAAAATAAATGAATGTATGTAAAAAAAAAAAAAACATTTTATATGATTGTAGCACACATTTACTCTAATTGTAGCACACATTTACTCCTCATTTTGTGCTACTATATGGGCAAACATATGTTACTTTAAGGACAAAATGAGTTTTTATAAGAATAAATATGTGTTTCTTATTTATTCATCATTCCCTTAAAAATCTAGGTTTATTGAATCATGTAGTAATACACTTTTTACTATTTTATATGTGTTATTATATGAAAATAATTAATTTTATAAAAATAAATAATATATTTGTGAAAATTAATATTTATTCTTGTAGTAACACATATTTACTCTTTATATTATATAAAAAATATTTATTCTATAAAAATAAACGAATATATGTAAAAAGAATAACATTTTATATGATAGTAACATACATTTGCTCCTCATTTTGTGTTATTATATGGGCAAATGTGTATTACTATATGGACAAATGCATGTTACCATAAGGATAAAATATAATTTTATAAGAATAAATATATATTTTTTAATTTTATCATTATATCTTGAAGTCTAGGTATATTGCTTCATATAATAACAAATTTTTGACAATTTTATATGTGTTATTATATGAAAATATAATTATTTCTACAATAATAAATAAATATTTGTGAAAAACAAATATTTTTATTATAGTAACATATATTTTACTCTTATATTATATGAAAAATTATTTATTCTATAAAAATAAATGAATATACTCCCTCCGTATTTCTATAAGTTGCTCGTTGTTTTTGGGCACACGAATTAAGGTAAAAGTGAAAAAGTATAAGTGATGTGATGGAAAAAGTGAAAAAGTATAAGTGATGTGATGGAAAAAGTGAAAAAATATAAGTGATGTGATAGAAAAAGTATGAGTGATGTGATGGAGAAAAGTGAAAAAGTAATGAAAATTGTGTAAAAAGCATTGAAAATAATAATAAAGAAGTGAATAGTAGTTTCCAAAAAAAGGTAAAAAAACAATGAGCAACTTATAGAAAGACGGACGAAAATAGCAGCATGAGCAACTTATAGAAAGACGGAGGGAGTATATAAAATAGCAACATTTAATATAACAGTAACACAAATTTTATCTTTCAGTAACATATATGTGATCATATAGTAATACAGTCTAAAAAAAATATTTAAATTTTTAATATAATATTACTTGATTTTTCTTTAATTAACAAATTAATTAAAAAAGATTATATGATTAAAAAAAAAAAAAGCAACAGACCCATGCATATACCACTATGCGAATCATAATCCTGGAAGCTAAGCCGCGAAATCATAATCGAAAGTTAAAGGGTATGCGCGTCCACTCAATTATTTTTTAGTCTATTTTTAGTAATTTCTACGGTAGAAATTTCTATATAAGTTTTTGTCAATAATTAAGACGTGTTTTTTTTTCCATAAGTGAGGGAACGTATAAAATAAGGAAAATGAATAATAATTGAGAGTTTTAAAAAATAATTTTGTAAAATTGTATATATAAGATAAATAAAATAGTTGAATTGTGCATATATATCAAGAATGTAAATGACAGTTTACGGTCGTCGGATGATCTAATGTCATCAAGCGCTTAGACCATCTAACGAACTAGGCGCCAATTCTAATTTTCTTTTTGTCAAATTTTTTATTATTATATTCAAGGTTGTAGAAGTCGGAAATCAGAAATCGGGCGTTTTTGGCCCGCCTAGCGCCTAAGCGGCCACCTACTTTTTTTTTTAATTAATAAAATTATACAGTTGGGCCAAGATTTCATTAATTAATGAGAAAGTTGGGCCAAGATTTCATTAATGGCCCATGAGACCTATATCTAAACCTAAAATTTCAGAAACCCTTATCCACGTTGTACCATCTATTATACTCTTGTAGTCTTGTTCTCTTTCTCCACGGCCAGGCATAGCTGCCTCCTCCACCCCAACCGCCGCCTCCCATGCCGGCGCCGCCCACGTCTGTGCGCTACATCAAACAAAGTCGCAGCCTCGCCTCCGCGCTGCCACATGCGACGCACCTGCTGCCTTCCACCGCCACGCCACGCTGTCAATTGAAGGTATAATTGAATCTGATTATATTTTATTAGGGTTTCAAAATTATTTTGAGTCGTGGGCTCCTCAACCGCCGCCTCCTCCCACGCCTGTGCTCTACATCAGACAGCCTCGCCTTCGCGCTGCTATACGCGACGCACCTCCTGCCGTCCACCGTCACGCTGTCGAAATGTGTCGAAATCCATCTTCCGGCCTCGCCCGCCTAGGGCCGCCTAGGCGGCGTCTAGGCAGTTTTCCGCCTTTCTGACCGTTTTCCCAAAAATAGAGTCGGGACGAAGCCGCCTAGCACCTAGGCGGCCGCCTAGCCCGATTTTTGCATCCATGATTATATTAACAAAGATGCTTATTTTAGGGCAAATTATAAATTTATAACATAATCAATAACCAAATAAATTTTCCAAAAAATGCACAATCAACAAAATATAAATATGATATTTCAAAATTCTAAATTAAATGCAAAATTAACAAAATATATGTTTGCCAAAATCGTGTATGATTTCCACGTAAGTGTACGTGGTCGTTGTTGTCGTGGCAAGTTAACCAAGTTAAATATTGAACACAGGGAAACGATGCTATATCAAGCAAGTATTGAGTGTTCACAAAGGTTCTAGCTAGGAAAGCAAGAAAAAAAAATCATGTTTTCAATCTACTTCACAAAGCAAAGTAAAAGCTAACTATCACCTCTAAGAAGTGAGCAAGTGTGGAGTGTACATGGAAGTAATTCTACTATAGTTCCTCTAGTGTCCTATCTATCCTAGCATGCAAAAGGTCTTTTAGTGTCTTAGTCAAGCCAACTAGTGTCTAGATCTCTCTAATAACACAAGCTTAAGGGCTCTATTGGGTGTCTAGATCTCTCTACAACTCCCAACACTCTAATTAAGAAGTTTAAGCTAATATGCAATTCTCATTGGTCATACAAGCTAAATATCAAACACTTGATATGCATAAAGTTCTTATAGCTCAATTCTCATTTCATAGCTAACCATATATGCACATTAAATCCAATTAAACATCTCAAGCATTCATACAAGTCATTAATAAGAGAACTAATTCATCAAGATCATTAATTCATGCATAGGATTAACAAGAACTAAATTCACCATAGTATTCATGCAACCATGCAACAAGGATATTAGCTCATGGCTAATTGATAATGAAAATCAACAATTAACATTCTAATCATCATGATTATTAACTAAAACAAGAGAATTAAAGGAAAACTTACCATATGTAGAGAAATTGAATACAATCTACAAACCTCCAAAATGCTAACTCTTGATCCAAAGCTTGAAAACATAAATCGAACAGTAGAATCGTAGCTAATAACGAGACTAAGCTAATGGAACAAACAGATTAAAAATCCAATGGATGGATCAAAAGTTATTGAAGAGAGAAATATGAATCTAACTAAGAACCCACTAAGTAACTACCTAATTCTCTCTCTAAATTAATCTAAGAACTTGGAATAATGAAGATGATGATGAAAGATAGCTTTGAGAATCTGATCCTTGAGTATTTATAGTGCCCCAAATGCTTGGACCATTATATCCCTCATTAAACGCGCGAAAGGACGGAATTGCCCTCAAAATTGCTCAACACGGACTCGGCTCTCGGACGGCTGAAGGCGGGCGCTCGGACGCGGCTCAAGGCTTGTGACCTAGCGGTGGTGACTGGCTGACCGGGCGGCGGCGATTCGGGCTTCTAGGTAAAATCCGCTCGGACGCTGGGCTACGGGCGCTCGGTCGTAGTGTAATTGCGACGTCCGATTTTCGACTTTTTCATATTCGATCCCATGGCTTGTCTAAGCTTCATAGGGTCTTCAATTGAGTATAAGAAATATCTCCATGAGCTCGGATTCCATCATCTCCTTTCCAATAGTCGGGAATTCCTCGTTTTTGCTCGTTTTCACCTACAAAGCACACTTTCTTGCCAACAAAGGGTCAATAGCACAATTCATAGCATATTAGGGTCAAATATGAATATAATCTCATCAAAACCATATAGAATTGAATGCAAAAAGATGCAATTATGACCCTAATCAATATATACTACAAATAAATTAACATTAAATTAAGTGGTACAATCAAGAGAAATTTCAAAAGATAAATGTTGATAATCCTCATACATATGGTCTTCATTGTTGAACTCAAACTAAAAATCAACATTTATTTATTCGGATGAGAAATTATCTTCGTTATATTCTTTAAGTTAAATATTTTTACGAGAAACATCTTTCGATTTTAATTATTTAAAAAAATATAAAAATCACTTAGATAAAGGCAGACACTTTTTCGAGAAACATCTTTGGATTTAAGATATTTTTTAATAAAAAAAAAAAAGTAAAAACCGCCTATTGTTTAGGCACCGCCAAATATCATCTCTGCATTTTTTCACCGATTCAGTCAACAACGGTCAAGTGACGTCAAACGCCTTAACGGTCTATGCTGCTGCCATTTGCATCCCTAATATATGTAAACTTGAAAATACACATTTTGGTGTAAATTTGGGAATACTATGTGAGTGAAGTTTAAAATATACTCCCTCCGTCCCAAAACTATTTTTATAGTTGTCCGGGGCACGCGAACCAAGAAAAAATAAGTATGTGAGTGTAAAGTTAAATAATAAAATAAGAAAAAATATACTTTATTGATTTTTTAGAGTGTAAAAAGATTTTTTTAGATGTGTGAAAGTAATTTTTGACCGGAGTGAGTATATTTTATGGAGTTTTTTTTTTTATATAAAGAAAAGTGTGTCAACTATTAAATAAACTAATAATCAATGCTGTGGTCCAATTACAGTTGATTAAAATGGTATTGGGACTTGTTTTTGTTTTTGTTTTTTAACAAATAAAAAGATAGTATTAAACAAGATTTGTGGTGGAATTTAGTTGGACCGTACAATTTAGTTGAATGTGTTTGTGGTTCAACTCCACTGAAATCAGATAAGTATTGGCCCTGATTGGTTTGATTATTTATATACTACATGATATTTTGTACTAGTTGACTTTGAAATGAATTTTAATTTTTTAGATTGTGTATAATAATTGAGGATGTATAAAATAAGAAAAAAATATAGAGGGGCATATATATATATATTTTAATTGTAAAGAATGATAAGTATAAAAATTATAAAAAACGCACATTTAAAAACATATTTAGAATAAATGTGCAAATATTTTAAAAATTGCACCCTTACCCGTCTTTGTAATAAAATTAAAAAATTATTCCTTCTTGTAATTAGGGATGACAAAATGATCTGCTCCACAGTCGATCTGCTCCACAGTCGATCTGCTCCGCCCCGCTCTGTTTGGATCAGCCCCGCTCTGCTCCGTTTTAAGAATGAAGCAGATCTACCCCGCCCCGCTCGCGGAGCAGATCAGACATGAATTTGCATAATTTTTGCCCTGATCCGCTCCATATAATATTTAATTATATATAATATTAGATATATAATATTATGTAATATATATAGTATTAAACATATATGTAATGTATATGAAAAGAATAAAAAGTATTAAACTTTTTTTATTTAGGTTTTTTTTTGTCATATATTGATTTAAAAAAATTATGAATATTTAATAGATGGGGCAGAGCGGATCAGATCTGCCCCGCGCGGGGCAGACATGGATCTCAAAATAATGTCCCGCAATGGAGCATGGAGTAGAGCGGATCAGAAGTGCGGAACAGGTAGGCTTGTCAACGGGGCGGGGCGGGGACGGGGGGTCAATCCCCATCCCCGTCCCCGTCCCCGCGAACTTCGCGGGGAAAAATCTATCCCCATCCCCGCCCCGCCGGGGAACCCGTCCCCGCGGGGATTCCCCATTCCCCGCGAATTTTTTTTTTTTTTTTTAATTTTTAATAATTTGTATTTAATAAGTATAATTAATTTTTTAAATAAATAAAAATTAAAAGTATTATTAAAATTTAAAGTGCATAAAATACATTATTTTGATATATTATAAATCATATATATACATGAATGGTTAATTAGTTATATATATATATTTTTTATATATATCTATTACATATATATATATTATGCGGGGCACCGCGGGGAATGGGGCGGGGAATACAATCCCCGTCCCCGGCCCGTCCCCTCCTACGGGAAAAAAATTTTCCCCATCCCCGTCCCCGTTTCTTTCGGGGATTCCCAGCCCCGTTCGGGGCGGATCCCCGCGGGGGTCGGGGATTCCCCGCCCCGTTGCCAAGCCTAGGAACAGGTTTGAATAATATATCCGCTCTGATCCGCCATTATCATCCCCACTTGTAACTGCCCAAAAATCAATAGATATAAACTAAAACACAATATTTTATTTTTATTTGTTTTTATCAAACTCAATTCAATTGATAATTAAATAATATAGTCTAATTTATTCGACCATATTAAATATTAATAAATATCGAGTCTCCTTCTCAAAAGTAAGAAAAAAAATCAACCATAAATAAAAAAAATATATAAACGAATTAATTCAACACATCTACACGAATTTGCACATTTTAAATAGGATGAAATTCTTTCAATAAAAACTTTTCCTCCAACTTATATTCAAAAGAGCAAAATTCATAATACAATAAAGAAAAAGACAAAACATGAACTGTCCACATCCAGAGACTTAAACTGAAGAACGGTCATAGCAGAAAGATGTAATAAAATACATTCAAATGTAGGAAACAGGTGAGAGAAAACTATGATTAAAATCTATCTCCTACAGAGGGTTTAATTTAATGAAATATTGTTTGAGCTACCAATGCATCAAAGTAAAGCTCTACATATTTGTGATTTAACCAAGATTTCTCAGTTCAACCAAGATCAGGCACTGTGAAAAACTCTTCATCATCATCATCATCACGCATTGCAATTCTGGGCTTCTTGTTCGGCGTGTAAAGCTTCGGTGATCTGTAGTACATCGAGCTGTTTGCCTGAGGAACGGGAAGCTGAGGTACCTCAGCTGCGGATAAGGTCTCCGATGATGCATGTTCTTCGAACAGGTTCATATCGTTCAACCACTCAAACTCGTTGAAATGATCCAGATTCTCCTTCTGGATAAACAAATAATGGATGTGAGTGAACCATAAGAAGCTAATAATCATGATAATATGTTTAGGAAAGTAGTTCTCAGTCTTGCAATTGATTTTTGTACTATCGACTGTCACGATTTGAAAAATAGTCGCGCGGCTCTGAATTTTTCAGACATGTTGGTCCATTGATCAGTTGTAAGAGGTGATCCATTTGGTTAACCAATCAGGCTTTGCCAAGCGGACAAAACCACACAGTATCAATCGAATGTTTCACCCCTTACAGCTGGTCACCGGACCAATATGACAAAAGGCGTAAGTTGCATGACTATTTTCATTTAGATAAAGTCGATATGACTGGAATCAATTTTCATAAAGACAACATTCTTTCTTTACCTTTTCTGAGGATTCATAGTCGGAAAATTGTAGCAAATCATCAACGCCCCACGAAGGAGATGAGAATCCGGAAACATGGTGTGGAGGGGTGGTTTTTGAACCAGTCTGTTGTGAATATAATTTTGGTGGCTTTGGCTCAGTGTGGTTTTTCGGGGTGCTGTTATTACAGGCGTTGCCTAAAGCTACTCTTATTCCGGTAGCCAAGAAGCGTTGGTGGTTTGCAGCACGGGTATTGGCCGCGTGAATAGGCTCGTCACAGTCCTTGCAAAACAGTGCTCTGTCCTCTACGCAGAATATGAAGGCCGGTTTCTCCTACACACAGTAACAAGATCAAAGTTAGTAACCTGTAACAACACACAATAAAAAACAAGAATTAGGACAAACAATCATCTCATCACAATCATACTAAAGAACAATAAAGGCTGCCCGATGAAGGAAGGATAAAAGTTGTTCTAACATCCAAGTATGGAATCAGTTTCTTTACTCTTGTATCTAACTTTGTGAAGGTCGTTTGATGTTAATCGAGAGAGATTCAGGCGACGACAG
This sequence comes from Prunella vulgaris, assembly GCA_026898435.1. Classification (NCBI taxonomy): domain Eukaryota; kingdom Viridiplantae; phylum Streptophyta; class Magnoliopsida; order Lamiales; family Lamiaceae; genus Prunella; species Prunella vulgaris. Next base: position 179,632 of record JAPKLY010000452.1, on the reverse strand, counting down.
GGTAACACACGGAATTAACATCAAGTCTCAACAAAATGAATCCATCTAGGATCAACCAATTGGCTATTTCAATCTTCTTAAGTAAAATACTTGGTACCACACATTAAGCAACAGAGTTTTCGAATTTTAACACTAACTTGTTAACTTCACCTGGTTAAGACAATGCTGCAAACCTCACTTTATCATGAAAATCATGGATCAAATTCAAGATATAATCCTGTTCTTTCACATCCATTATCTAATTGAGATGAGCAAAAGAATCACATGTGCAAAAACTCGTAATAAACTCTAGTGTAAGCCTTCTCAAATTGAACCATGAAAAACTTCTATCAGATAATTAAACAAACACAACATAAGCAATCCCTCAAATAATATAAACAACCCACAACATGTTTATACGACCAGAGATAAATTAAAAATCTAAATAACAAAATTTCTGCAGATACTGAAAAGGACTGGATAGAAGGAGTTGGGCAAGAATTGATTGACATACTTGACAAATATCACAGCGAGGGAGCTTGTTGGAGAGGCACTGAAGAAGAAGCCTCTGATGTTTGCTAGCAAGCTTGTTAGCAGCATGAATCTCGACGTCGCATTTAGCGCACAATGCCGCCTCATCGGCGCAGCAGATCACCGTCGCCGGAGCTTTCTCACACACATCACACTGAATCTTCATCTTCTCTAAACTCAGAGATCAGATCCTAAACACAACCCCTTTTCACAATACGACCTAATTCCGAAATCCCATACGCTAAATCACCACAAAATTGTTTCAAATCAGATATGTGATGGAAGAGAGAGAGAATGAAGGGTTCTTGTTTGTCAAAAAGGGATTTATCACGAAATATCTACGCGATTGAAATCTGATAGAAAAGAAGTATGTTTCCTTTCAGTTGAATCAAGGATTATGTAGGGAAAAGGGCGAGGAAGAAGTGAGAGAATCTTTGAAGGAAAAAGATGAGTGATTGTGGAAAATCTGAGAGATTTATTGGGGGGATAAGGATTCAGAGTGGGCGTATCAAATGCTAGAACACGGTTGAGCCAACGCAGCACTGTGTGTGGAAATTGGCGTGATGCAGTTTGTGGCTGAGATGTGAGTAGAGTGTTAGGAGTGGCTATCAATTATTTTCATGATATTTAATACTGATGAGAGATAAAGTCCACACTTTTGCGTCGCCATTAATGGCTCACACCTAACTCCATTAATTTCACGAAGAATACACTCAACTCATACACTAATCTCACAAGTTTTAATTATGCTACGTTTTGGCCCGTGCAATGCAATGGTCTGATTTATAGATGTGTTTTGAATATTTTTTTTTATGAAGTTTTATATTTTGTTTGGTTACATTTAAATTTTTGTTTATGTTTTTTTTCAATTTGTTTGGATGAAAATTTATTTATTGAGCAATCCAAACAAATTTGGTGTTTTTTTTACGTTTTTAAAATTTAATTTGTAATTTTTTAATAGATCACATTGTGGTTTGAATTTTGTTTTTTCATGGCATTAATTTACTGCTTTATGCTTTATTTTTGAATTTTCGAAGAAAATGATATATGTCCATCCTATTTTTTTTGAAACAGTAAATAGTATTTTTATTGTAAGTATTAACGTGAGTTTTATTTTTTAGTCTTTTAACTTTTATATTTTAAAAAAACGGTTAACTTTTTTTTTAATAATCCGAAATTCACATGTGATTCTTGTCATGCTTTATAGCGTCTTATAATAATTGTGTGGTTAATTATTGTGATTGTTGAACTTCAATTGTTTTAGTCCTTTAATTTTTTGAAGAATCCCTTTTTTTTGGATAATTTTCAAGAATATTTGTTCTATTTTTCAGCAGTAAATATTTAAAAAAATATTAGCGTATAAATGTTATGTTATGTGATATTTTTCCTGTATTTTAAATTTTTAATATCTTTTATGTTGCGGTGTTTTTTTTTTTATTTGTTTTGTTTTTATTTGGGAGCTTTTGTTGTTTTTTTTATTATTGTTTTGATTTTTTTTATCATTCTCTTTTTTTTGTTATTATGTTTTTCTTATGTTTCACTAAAATCTTTTTTTTTTGTTAAGTTTGTTGTTTTTGGTTTTCGTGCACTTTTTTTTTTTGTTTGTATTTCTTGGATTATAGATGTATAATTTAATATCTATATATATATTTATATTAATTGAAATTTTTTTGTACATGCTGTTGGGTGGTTGTTGAAGACCTCTTTGTATACGATGTTTGCGATGTCATTACTTTTATCAGTTGCTTCTCCAATGTTGAGTATCTTTAGTCGCTTTGCAGATGTTACTCTAGAAAGTGCAATGTATAATTGGCTATGACTGAACACTGAAAGTATTTAAATTCCTATGGAACGGAGGGAGTATTTAATTAGATGCAAGAGAAATCATGTTATAAAGATATTTTAGTCCAAAAATTTATTCTAAGAGCTGGTGCCAAAAATAGATTTGCACAATAAACCAGTGTCTTAGATCCATGCGAGTAGAAATCTTATCTCATTCAATGAATTATATCAAATTAAGCTTATATCATTGCTAAAAAATTTGCTACTCTAAAAACGAAATCAAAGTCCACGTAAAATAAATTTAATAAATTTAGATTGTTGGCTTGGTGTATATACTTTGATTGTTTGCTTGAAGGATTTAAGAAATTGAATTGCAAGTATTAAAGTTACTGTTAGGAGAAAAAATGTCTTTCCAAGCTAGATTAGTACACCCATTGTACCAAAAGTAATACTCCCTCCATCCCATTATAAGTTGCTCATTTAGTCATTTTCGTTAGTTCCACTATATGTTGCTCATTGCTACCCAATTCAAAATGACATCTTTTTTAGAATCATCATGCCCTGTCAATATAATAAAATCCTTTGATTTTGACATAGCAAGGCTCTATGTTTTTTTTGGAATAGAGTCTACATCTCTCTGCCACGTGCAAAACATAAAGAAGATAATATAACATGATATCCACATTTGACTATTTGTAAAAATATCAACAATGGGATATGAAATCTTACAGATGTAGGGAACACATTTAGAGACCTCCTAAATTTTGTGGTTATTCAAATGTATAAAGAAAAAAAAAATTCTTTGAGCAAGAGGAGAAACCACAATTTCAATTTGGAATTCCAGGTCTACAAATTTTTCTTTATGTTTATGCTCTTCCATCGTCTTCAACTTCTTATCTTCTATCATGTGTTTCATCACCTTCATTGCTTCTCTCCTGTGCTAAACCTTCAGAACACAATAAGCACCAGAAACTTAAGCAAGTATTTAAATAACATAAATTAATATTAAATCTTTTGTTCATTTGCAGTGCTAAACATTTCCTTTACTGTTTTTTGTTCATGAAGCCAGTTGCAATATAGAAAAAACATTCTGCTTTCACTCATTTGGTAATCACAAGACTCCATACTCTGCATTTCTCTTGTAAGTCCTTCACTTTTCACAGCACCATTTGCAACAACCTGCAAAACAGCACCATTTACAACAACCTGCAAAACAGTTATGATCATTTGTTGGTAACCAATATGCTCTCATGTATTGATGATATACACAGCAACTTGCTTCAGAATGAAGCATATGCATGCACCACAGGAACATATTATAACAAATTGCATTCGTGGTGCAGAATTTCATGATAAACCCCTTTGTTTATATTATCTATGTACCATATAATAATTTTTTTCACTCTCTTAAATGTAAAAGAGGCCTGAAATCAAGCAAACATGACTCAGTATCCTAGCCTTGTGGGAACATAATTTCTAAGACTGTTAAATCTCATTATTAACAGTGGAGGCTGTTTTGAACACCGTGTCTGTATGTTATTAGGCAAGGGTACGCAAAAGAACATAGCATATGAAAATTTTATTCACAGTTAAACTTAAATGTAATAAGCCTGAAATCAAGCAAACATGGTAAAATAAGCCTAGCATCAAGAGTTAGATCTTGGAATAGTGCTAAAAGATGGACAGAGTGCACAGTAAGCCCAAGATACATCATATGAACAGAACACTAAGGCAGACTTGCCACCAAATCTCAACATTTGAAAGTTAGATATTTAGTATTGCAAGCACGGAAACCATCAAGGATAGGAAGTAAACAGACATAATTGGGCTTAGTAAATACTGGGATACGGTGCACAGTTCTAGATTCCTGTATGCCATTTTGACTAAATTTTACAATCTCAGAATCTAAGTTGCACAGGTTTAAACCAACAGAAGATATTTAATCTATTTAAGCAAGAAGACAATGTAAATGGATATACTAACAGCACCAAAGTACCTAACCCCAAGCCATGCTACATGTTTGTTGGTGAACCCTATGAATTCACACTTTCTATTGTAGAGTTTATACATGTCAAAACTCCCACTGATTCTAAATGGTTGCCAATATGAAAAACACCATACTAACATGAAAAGCAACAAAAATTCTTACATTAAACGGAGAATTCAAAGTCTTTCACGTCGGGCTTAATTTCATGCCTCTGCTCATCGTTTTTCCGATTGGAGAAAAAGTGAGTTCAGAGGTCAACCGGTCTGCTGCAAAGGTTGTACGGTACATTCCAAGTTGCATGAGTCGAAGAGTGATTCAATCTGTAAGATCCAATACACCTGCAAATTGTAATATAGTCGCAGCAATATAGGACATGTCCCTCAAACTATACATTAATATTAATTAGAAAAGATCATAAGTTGTCTATTGAAAGTAACCAGAAAGTAATTCCAAATTTCAGTTAGTAATAAAAGAGAACACATTCTATTACTTTCAAAAATTAATCAAAGAATTTTGAAAACTCATGTACCAAACTCTGGGACGCCGTCATCATTGTACTCTTTTATTGCCTCTCTTTCTACAGCTGTATTCCTGAAAAAATAGAAAAGGGCTAACGGATTGCGGTAAGTGCCGGGAGTAAACCTCTGCAATGGTTTACCATCTAGCGTAATGAATCATGAGCATAAATAATAATAGAATAAATAGTTAAATCCGGCACAACCACTGTCCTCAATTGAACTCGAGAATTGCGCTGCCAATTGCTTTGGGAGAGTGCACGGAAAATTGCTCCAAATCTGCCGATAACGCCCAGAAAATTGCTGAATAATAAATATAATCATGTTTCCCTTCTGCTGGCCTTGTAACGTCTTTTCTGTAACAATTGTTGGCTTCGGATGAAATGATATGATGATACAAAAATCTTATCTAAACACTAACACCATTGATATGCAGAATGTCGTATACACATTTCACTAGTTTAACACAAAATGTTATTTGGTTCTAACATAAAACTTCTAGGAAAACCATTAGAAAATAAAATTGAAATCAGACAATAGCATAAGCAGCATAACACCTCTGTCCAGTGTCCATCCAAGCAAACACCCTACTCTGCATAACAACAGAGATACCACAAAATCACAATATCATAAATGGAAACCAAAATAAGTCCCTAAATGGAGAAAAGGAAAGGGGGCTACCACCTAATTGAAAAAAAAGGGAATGAAGCTAATGATCCATATAACCGCAAATCTGGCATCGGTCGAATCAATCAGAGATTTATACTCAACATCATCTGGTGGAGGAGTTGCAGAAAAAATGAAGGAGTTCAGAATGCATACGCTTATTGCCAAAGCCACCCGTGTTCTCCACTTTGCTCTACTGCTTTTCTGATGATATACAGCAAGTCATCGGGGCGCTGCCACCCTCCCCTCTTCTCTCTAACCTCTTCCTTCATTGGCGACAATCATCTCTCTTTTTCTCTCTTTTTTACATTTATTATTTGGGTTTAGATTGGTACCCTCATCGGATGGCTGCCCCTGATGAAACGGGAAATGAGAAGAAAGTGAGAATATATGGTATTTATCAAGCACAGTTTATAACTTTCAAAATATCAATTTATTGCCGCAACGCCTTGACTCTTGAATCAGCTCTAGAAATTAATGTCTAGATAAAACAACATTAACTAAAATCAATATTTTCCTATCAAAAGGTTCTGACGACCAATGTACTCAATATGTTGATCAATAATTCAATATACACAATTGTGTGAACAGTAAATTATAACAGTTCAACAATATAATACTATCATTCTTTTGCATTGCTAACACTGTAACAGTGCAACATCAATAAACAAATGTAATTTATGTGTCCCCTTCTATATCCAAAAAAACTGCATATATGTAGAACAACTTCAGTTTCTTTCCACTTTCAACAATTGACTATATTACTCCATGACCAATATATTTAACAGATGCCTATGGACATACTTCTTCACTTAAAAAGAGCTGCATTGTCTTGTAGGATATGAATAGTCTAAACCCTAAACCCTAGAGTATCCCTATTCTCCAAATGGGATATGGGGAACTGTTGGAGACATCGCCATCTCTCTTTTGAAGAAAATTTCCAAGAGATTTGCTTAGTTCAAGATGCTCTAACAGAACATTTACTTATAGTGTTATTGCATTACCACCCAAAAAAAAAAAGGTATATAATAGAATTCTCAAATTGAAACTAAAATAAAAAAATTTAAGTTGAATAAAATAACTCACCTATTTTTTCTAACTTCTAAATTCAAAATTCGCCAGCACATGTCTCCAGCTCTGTGCTCTCTCATTTATTGACTTCACATTGCTTGCTTCCCTACAAAATTTGCACAAGCACACCCATAATTCAAAAATAATGATCACATAAAATCCCTTAACCAACTAAACAAAGGCAATGTTGTCAGCAATGCAAATATGGACCAACTAGCATTAATAGTTTTAAGTTTCATTTTAGTAAGACCACTGTAGCAAATTTTGCACAAGCACACCCATAATTCCAAAATGATGATCACATAAAAAAAATTACAAAACCAAAAATTCGTATCCATTAGCTGTGGAGATTGGTCTCAAATCCCTTAATCACCTAAACAAAGACAATGTTGTCAGCAATGCAAATCTGGAACAGCCTAAATTTCAGATTTCATGCATATTATAAGGGGAAATAAGTCTGCACCGTACCGTATTAGAGAAGATAATGGGATTGAAAGTGAGTTTTGGCAAAGAAAAATTCTCTCAGGACTCTAATTGATGCTGCAGAAAACAAATTTGGCTCCAACAAAACAAATAGGTAAAAGGTATTAGTAATTAGTATGGAATTGAAAAACACACAGATTATCCAAAATACCTGGTTATAAGCAACAATTTAATCTGCAAAGATTTAACTCGAAGAGAATTGAAGCAGTGTCATTTTACAAAGCTGAATTATTCTGTGGATGAGGAGTGTTAGAAGAGTGGCAAATGCGCGGTCCTTCCCCAAACCGAATCCAGGCGCGACCGAGTGGGCAAACACGGATAAATTTCGGAAATTGTGGAACGGGACTCGACCCAGCGACCGGACCTCCAATAAAAGCTGGAGGCAGTAATCAGGGTTCTGGATAGTTGCTCCGGAATCTTTGAAATTAGAAACTGATTCAGCCATCAATTGGCTTTCCAGTGGATTAATGTTCAACAGACTGAGACAGATTTTGTGATCTGATTACATTTCGCCCTGAAGGGCCCTAAAATGCAAGATCAAATCCAAATCGACATTCCGCCTGAACTACAGATATGGAGCTCTCACTTGATGAGAGTTGCAATTTTGAATAGCATCTACTTATCTAGATCAATGTGCATTGAGCTAAAATACGACGAATCTGTGTATCAAAACGAATTTTCTAAACCCTCTCAACGCCCCCAAAAGAATTCTCACTTTCTCTTTCTTCTTTCAATAGCAGATTTTCGGCGCCCTTCTTTAATAGTTTTAAATATAGAAAAAATTAATTAGCAATCTTGATTACATCTTATAAGGGGTGATCTAGATTGCAGCAATTCAAAGCCGAACACCACCACCTGCCGCCACCACCACAACAAAAAGTTTATGTATTCCAAAAGCAAATTCAAACTCCAAATAAGTGATTAAAAGGTCTTGAACTAAAAAATTGAATACAAAAAAACCAAAGTGAAATAAGGAGAAACTCACTATTCCATAGCATATATCCAGTCATGGCACTGTAAGTCACCAGAAGAGCTCCACCCCTTTCATAATTCCAATAAACTGTGGACCATATAATCTTTGATCATTTAATAGTCCATATTTTATTTTTTGGAATGAGAATATGTTAAACATACCAATATGAGAAAAAAAAAACAAAGAGGGGCACATGCTTCACTCTCTACTGGTGATCATCACTCCTCCAACGTACTTCAAGAATTTCATAAAGAACAAAAATAAAATTGATTATAACCTCAAACAGAAACTTCTTTGGTGTCTAAAAAGAAAAAAATTCTGTTAATAAAATTGAAAAAAATAAACCATTCACAGAGCAACAGCCATTCTATGTTTTGCAGAGGATATTTTCATTGTAAATATAAATAATTAAAAAAAAAAAAAAACAACGCTTAAACAATAAATGTGTGATCAGATTACACAATACTACTGCTTATGAAATCTCTACAAATCTCACACACAACCCATAGAAAAGTTCAGTTTATTCAACTAAAAAACAGTCGAAGATAGAAATCGAGACTAAATCATACCTTACAAAAATCAAATATGCCGACCTGTTTCTCCCAAGAAATCCGTCACGCCCTAAAATCTGATCGCCCCTTCAACTTGCTCGTTTGCTTTTTAATGTGGAGAGGAAATTGAAGGAACCGAATGGCCAGTTTCTTCAATTAAGAAATGTTAGGAGGTGGTTTAATTGATAGTATAACATAATTTCTTCCGTTTCTAACATAATTAATCATAAATAATTTCTTCCGTTTCTGTTGTTATGCAGAGATGTGCCACTTTTTTTTT
>JAPKLY010000452.1:157090-170804 GCA_026898435.1 Prunella vulgaris | reverse complement strand
GTGGCAGCGTATGGAGGTAGGAACTTCTCCTTTTTATATATAAGATTAGTACCTGATTCTTTTCTTCCCATATTTTCTGTGGACGGGCTCTCCTACTTTACAAAAGGAGCACCGTTGGATCACATACATCTGTATCCGATATATGCTTTTATATGTTTGATTCAAAAGTACCCTCTGCACAGATCCCTTGTAGAGGAAGGGATTCAGGTCGGTTTTCTGGCACTAAATTGAACATATGTTACACATGTATTTTTTATAATAAGATAATACTCAATTTTTGTTTAATAATTATTTTTATTTTTTTATTAAAAAATACTACCTCCGTCCACAAAAATTTACATATTTTACTTTTTAATTTGTCCCACAAAAGTTTGCACACTCCCAAAATGGAAATATTCCTTTAAATCTCCACCTTTAAAATCTTTATCTCACAATCTACACCATACATATTCTATTCATTACACTTTTTTTTTTAAAACCGTGCCCCCAAAAGTACCACAAACTTTTGGGGGACGGAAGTAATATATATTAAAATCAACAGAGAAAGATATTGAAATACACCACTTTAAACAGCATAAATTACTATTCAAATATCACAAATAACATTAGGTAGAGAAGCTAGCTATATTTGACTCTCCAACCACTAAAAGGATTTAATTCCCAATTTGTAAAAGTAGACCAATTTTTCCAGTAATAACTTCTATTTTCATACTTTTTATTTTCATAATTATTTTCATACTTATTATTTTGTCTTGTTTTAATTCTATTTTCATACTCTTAAAAAGAAAATAGAATTCAAAATAATATTTATATTATATCCACTTTATACATTAAAAATAATCATTATGCATCAAAAGACTCCCAAACTATCAACTCTTATTACGAAAAGTCCTCAAACTATTTTTTATTTTAAAAAATCCTTTAATTATCAATTCTTGTTTTATTAGGTTCCTAAACTATTCTTTTATTTTGAAAGGCCCTTAAAGTATATATATTTTTTAATTTTATAAGATCCCTTTCGATAATTAAAGAGACATTTTTTGTTGAAATTGAATTTTAATAACATCGAATTTGGTTGATTCGTATTTTTTTTATATAAAATATAAAACTGGTTCAACAACTTTCGTAAATTTTCATTACTAAGGGCCTCATGAAATAAAAATTAATATTTTAAAAGAAAGAATTATTTAGATGTCTTTTGAAACAAAATTTGACAGGACATTTTGATACATTATGTCTTAAAAATATAACAACTCATTTTGGTTGATTGACAAAATTTATAAAACATTTTTTTTTACTATCTATGTAAAACACAAGTATTAAGATAGATTCAGGACAGAGGAAGTAACATATAAATAAGTTTATATTTTTATGAGTGTGCACATAAATTAATATTTTCTTTGTTAAAATGTGCAAATAATATTGCGATAAATAAATAAAATAAATGTCAAAATTAATAATCATATAATAAAAGGAGTATATTTTAATCATATTAATATAATATTTTATATTAAATTTATTCTGTACAATTCTGCTATATTAACATGCATACTTCACCATGCACCCACTTTAATTATTTATTGAAGAGTGGCAAATATCAAATCGTAGGGAAATAATTTTGCAATTAAATATATTTTTAAATAATCTTAATTATTATTTTTTAACATTAATTACTTGATTGAAAATAATATTAATTATTTTTATTACATAATATTAATGGTATGCCAATTATACAATAAGTGCTATTCTATATGTTAATTGCAGGATTTGAAAGTGGAGAGTAGAAGTTTTTCTCGCCAAGCTTGCCATTTCAAGAGCTACTCTGTTTTAATTCCCATGTGGATCAGGAACTCTGTTCCTTAGCTTTGTAATAACTATATCTTCGGAGCAATTGTTTTCCTTTCCAAAAAAAATAAAATAAAAAATCTTTGGATGTCGGATATTTTATTTATTTATTTGCGGAGGTGGGGCCTAGCCTATGCATGTAGATCCTTTTGTGCGGTCACATTTTCCCCAATCTATACTTATTTTTAATCATTATTTTGTGTGGTGACAGGTGATATCACATTGCTTTTGCTCTTTTAAGCATTTTTATGGATTATTTTAACTTTTAAATGTTGATAGTTATTTTTTTTTATCGGTATATGTTAATTGTTAGTAGTTAGAAGTTAATTCACCAAGTCTCTCAAACACTCCAAGTCAACCTTAGACTACTCACATCCATAACCCCTATTCAACTCAACCTACAATAAAATATTAATTTCTCTCTCCTCCACATATACAATCTATAATTCAACCCAACTTTATTTTTTTTATACTCACATCCACAACCCAACACAAACCTAAAATAATTAATATTATTTTATTATTTATTAATTATATATAATTTTAAATTAATATTTGATATATTTAAAATGTGTAAAAAAATATATAAACTAATTATCATATACTATTAAAAAATTTATCATAAAATTAAAATAAGACACAATAACAAGAATTATTTTTCAGTTCATACATGATAAACTAATTTAGCATGTTATAATAGTTTGGATAATAGTTGATTTAAAAAAATAATAAGGATAATTTGGATGCATAAAAGAAATTAAGAGATAAAATATAAAAATAGAGTATATTAAATTGTAGTCTAAAGTATGTCAATATTGGTGTCTATTTGTAGAGAATTGAAAAATATAAATTTTAATATATATATATATATATATTTTAAATATATATTATTCATAATATTTATAAAATACATTTTGTTTATATAAAATTTAATTAATCAATAACATGTTGACACATGTCAACATGTGATTGGATAACCTAAAGCTTCTATTTGGTTGGGCAGGTAACAAATGCGGCCGGTTGAATTTGTGAATTTTATTTATTTTATTTTTTTAAACAAAATGTGCGACCGATTGTGTTTTTGGCCGCGATGGGAGTAATCTTATATCTCCCTCAAAATCTCAAAGTCAACCTTATATCTCCCTAAATTCATTCCCTGGGGGAATCGAACCCAGATCATTCACTTAAGTGAGGAGCCTTTTTTTAAAGGCAAAATATTGTGTGAATGATATACACAGTAAATTTAATGGTGAACAACAATTTATTCTAAGTATTTTGAGATTTGATTATTTTAGAGATAAATGACATAAAATACTGTATATAAACTAACACGACAATGTATATAAACTAACACCACACTATATATGAATTAACACCACACATAGTATGTCATAGTGAATGAACTAAAATCATATTGTATATGAACTAACACCACACTGCATATGAATTAACACTACACTGCATATGAATTAACACTACACACTGAAATGTGTGTTACTGCGTGAAATAAAATATGTCGTTCACGAAATTATTACGGTGAGTATTACTCACATAATTGTAACGCCGAGTTCCAGCTGCTATTTTCGTCCCCTAACCTTTCTTTTTGACGTGCTTTAATTGTTTTTTTTAGTTTAGTCCATTAAGTTTTGTGCTTTAGTATTTTATCCTTTGTTTAGTATTAGTTCTTAATCCTTTTAGTATTAGAAGACCTTTAGAATATAAGTTGCAATGCTTTTGGATTTAGAAGTAATACTTAAGTTTGAATTATTAGGCTTTAATAATATTTAGAGTTTTAATCCTTTAAGATTAGAATTAATTAGAAATTAGGATTTAATTGGGATTAGATTTTAATTTCTCCTCAAGAAATTCGAAATTATTAAGAGAAGGATTTTAGGAGAGAGGAAATTCAAAGTTTGTTACAAGAATGAGGGTAAATTTGGAAGAATCAAGGTTTAGAGTTAGTTAGAGTCCTAATATTTGATTAAGAGAGATATGGCTATTATTTGAGGATATTTTCGAAACTTAGCCATAAGAATTTATTAAATTGAAGTCTTAAGGTTATTAAATTATTATATTGGAGATATTAGAAATATTTGCCAAGATATGACTAAGATTTCCCAAGATTTCATCCTATATGTTCATTATTCCTTTTATTCATGGAAATTCGGTCATATTAAATTATTTCCACCAAGATATTATTTCTAAGATCTTAACCCAAGATTTGTTCATCCTACATCTACAAATTTCGGTCACTTTCAGTTATTATTTCCAAGATATTATTCAAACCAAGATTTCATTGTTTAAGTCCTACAATTTTCGAAATTTTTCCTTAAGTGCAAGTGAGATATATTTTACTTCCAAGATATCTTCAAGATTTGATCATGAACCAAATATTTCTTTCCTTCCCTATAATTTTCGTCCAGCATATATTTTCCAAGCATAATATTCATTAAATCTTCATATATTCACCAAGATATTATATTAAGCCCAATATCTTTCCATTCTAAAAATATAAAACCCTTCTTGGCATCAAGATTTATCTACACCTTAGAAAAATTCGAGAATATTGAGAGAGAGAGAGAGAGAGACATCCAAAAGTTAGGATTTAGAATTGTGAGATTTCGAGTTTCACTTAAGGAAGAGGAAGTTGGAGGATCGATTCAAGAATTAGGAGGCCAAACGTACACACACAAACCGTCTTTCTTTCAAAGAAATCAAGGTGGGGAATTCATGGTGAAAAAGTGGTAAAACGGTTCGATTTTTAAATATTTAGTTTGAGGTGTTTATGTGTTTATGTGCTAAAAGAATGGATACTCTTATGTAGTATCAACCAATGGGTGCTCTTAAGTAGTGCCAAATTAATGGATATCCTTATGTGGTATCAAAGAATGGACGCTCTTACGTAGTGTCAAAAGAGATGCGCTTAAGTCGTATCAAGAATGTAAAAGTTGGTATGTTTTCATGTATGCATGTCCTTTATATTTAGACTTCGAACTAACGTTCCCCACGGAGTGATTATTTATGATTACTCATCCCTTTCACCAAACTATTTTTCAGATTATGTCGAGTAAGGGACGAGGTGGTCATGGTGAAGGCGTGTGGATGTGGGAGATAACGAAGAGATGAAAAGATAATTTCACACGAAGAAAGTTTGAAGCTTAATTAGTTTGTTTTAATTTGATTGGATTTCGGTAATTTTATTTTAATTGCATGAAGGATTTAATTTTAGTTTATGAATTTATGATTATTCTGGTACTTAGACATTATTTTATGAAATTAGACTTTTGAAAAGTTTTGTTAAATATTATGATTTTATTCTATGTGATAGATTAGGATTATTTTAAGTATTAATCATGTTTTAGAGTATTAATTTGTTAGGAATTTAATTAATTAGCATATTTATGTTTTAGGGCAGAAAAATAACGTGCCTTATGTGTTTATGTGTTAGGAATTAAGTTGCATGTGAAAAGATATGATTTATGGTCCTATATATTAATTAGAGTCCTTAATTTTGCATGTCTAGAATTAATGTTTTATAAGTCCATTAATTCCAAAAATTTTACTGTACAATTGCCATGAAAAATTATGTTTATACACCAAATTTTGTGATTTTATCAATAGTAGAAGTCTAAGGTTAAATTTAGTCCTTTAACTACTTTGTATGCGACTTTTATGAAATAATTCAAGAAGTTTTTATTAATAAATTTTTTTTTCAGTATTATATGATTTATTAAGTGTTTTAGACATGATTATTTAATTAGAAATATGAGATTTGATAAAAGAATGATTTTCTAATAAACTAGTGGACTGTTTTCGAAAAAAAATATAAGTCCTACAGCTGTATACGAATTTTTATGTAAATTTATAAGTTTAAACTGATATTATATGATATGTAATGTTGGAATAATTTAGGTTGCATGTAGATTTAATTATTTGTGGTATTTTAGCATGTTTAAATAAGAATTATTATTCAAGGCATGTAACTATGTTAAGATTTTTATTTTTTGTGATTTATGTGAAAGAATTGTGCTTTAATTCAAAGAGTTTTTTTTTAGAAAAGGGAAAATTTATTTCAAAATTAGTTAGATCACGCCCAAAAAGATTATTTTCAAAAATTATTAAAGACTTCCGCTGTTTATAAAAAATTGGGGTGTGACAATAATACCTACTCTTTTTTAAATATTGATAGTATATGATAAGTCCAAATTCTTTTGCAACTTGAATTATTCAAGATAAATATAATCTCATGCTTGTTTGGAGACTCTAAATAAAAAAATAAAAGTGCTTATTTTTTGAAAAAAAATATACTTAAAACATGTTTTCAACTACTATTTTAAGTGTTTATTGTCACTTTTGGTCAAGCAACAATTTTTAGCTTTTAACTCCCACTTAAACACTTCTACACATTCTCCAAGAATATAATACTCAATACCCTTTTTAGAAGCACTTCTTTTACAAACAAATTTTTCTTAATTATTTTTTAAAATCACTTAAATCTAAAACACTCCTTATTTTTCATTTTACTACTAAAATTACTTAATATCATTTTTTCATTTCTACTAGAGATTGCAAACATGCACCTCAATTATAAGCTTTTTTAAAGATTGGTTTCAATTATAAGTTATGTTGCATGGGTGTAGAGATGCGAATGTAAGACTGTGTATGGTTACGAATGTAAGACCCGATACGATACAGATCAAGAATAAAAAATTTAAAAAATTCAGGATGCAGTTCTTTAAGGATGTGTTTGGTAGGTGGTATAAGGAGGTGAAATGAACCAACTCTCACCTCTTATCTCCGTTTGGTAGATACTACAACCTATATATTTGACCCGGTAAAAGCACAGACCCGCTATAGTGAGTAATGTGTAATCAATCATTTTTATTGTTCCTCTTCACATGTTGAATACCATGGGGGTTAGATTCTATATCTCACTCTTATCTCCCTCAATAAGTGAACAAAATTTTCAAAATTTGTCATTTTCGACTTCATTTCACAGACATTAGCGCTATAATTTTTTTGATTTTTTTATTCTCATCGATAACGATTGTGGGCGACTACAATGGAAGCTATCTCTTCTTCTTCATTTTTCGGTCATTAACGATCTGTGTTTCTTTATATTTTCGTTCTACAAGCTTTGAATTCACATTATTTGAGGCAATTTCTTTCTTTCTGTGAGTTACATGGTACTCTTTCATGAGATGAATACCACCCAATGACGACCGACAGTATACACGAATACGACTCGACGGTGGCGAGTCGAACAATTATTTGAGTTAACCTTTCTATTTGACTCAAAGGTAGCTAGTACAACATAGATTTCTTGAGGTATGATTGTTAATATGAAGTTCTTTTACCTTCGGGTTATTTTGTTTCTCGGTTTGAGTTATTGCAATTGGATTGGAGTATTTGATATCTTTTTTTTTTGTGAAATTGAAAATATTGAATTTTTTGATTAATTTTCATTTTTGGTGTTCTTTAATCTTGGTTGGTTGCTCTTAACATGTTTGTTGGACTTAGGTTGTTAGTTGCTATTAGGGGATTTTTTACCTACTTTGTTCATTTGTTGCTCATGACTAATTTGTAGGTCTTAGTTTGTTTGTTGCTCTTAGCTAATTTGCTCATTTGGGTCTCTTAGCTATTTGATTGTTGTTCTTAGCTTGTTTGTTTCTTTTAAGTTGTTAGTTGGTGTTAATTTCTTTTTGCTTGTTTCTATCTTTATTGCTCTTAGCTTGCTTTTTATTGATGTTACTATGGCTAATTAAAGACTTGTTATCGCAGTAAGATGCTCAACCTTTTAATATGAGTCTTTTTATTGCTCGAAGCTTGTATTTTAGCTGGTTTTGAGGCATTAATTAGTTTGGGATAATTGATCTTGATTCTAACTGCGGTTGAAATTAGATGTTTCAGTTTGTATAATGGTAGTTTTTCTTGTGGGCATAATGGTAGTTTCATTGTTGAAATATATCCATTATTTATTGTAGTGGTTGGGTTATATATCAGACTGGGCCCAATATTATCTCATTCCTTAAAAACATTGTACACTACTACACATTTAAACTTGGAGAGCTCCACTTAGAGAGCTCTTATTAAAACCGTCCTTTAAGTTTTCACTTGCTCGGTAGGTACGATCCCTCGCGTTATCTTCATCGGAGCGAGGCCGTGCATCAGTTTGCACTTGCTCGGCCTCCGAAGACTCTCAATGAACTCCAGGGTCCCCTCCAGAGAGCCGTTGAGTCTGCCGCCCGTCACTGGACTCAGCCCCAGGATGCTATCATTCAGCACCAATCCCTGACGGATAACATCCGTTCAGCCATGCATCACTCGAGTGGCGCTCTCATCACCGCCCAACGTGCCATTGAGCAAGCTGTAACGTTGGAGAAGTCTTATGCGGTGTTGAACGATACTCTGAGGAAGGAAAGAGATGAAGCCAAGAAGAAGGCGGCGACTCTGGAGGCTAAGGCTAAAACTTCATTGGATGCCGAACAGTCGGCAATTGCAAGTGCGGAAAGGGCTCAGGCCGAAGCTGAGGGTCTCCGTGCCAAGTTGGCAAGTATGAGGGCTCGATTGGAGGAGGGTCGGGTAGCCCGAGAGAAAGTTACTGAGTTGGAAAGGGAACTCCAAACTACCCGGACTCAACTTGCCAAGCATAAAGCCGAGCACACTGACTGCTATACTGCTGATGTTGTTGCCGACATTCGAGCTGAGTCTTCTAACTTTGGGTTCGTCTACGCCTTCGCTGAAAACCTCCGGGCTTATCACCATGCTGTTGGTGAGAATGAAGACCCCTGGACGGCCTTGAAGAAGGAGTTTACAAACTTTCTCACCGAGCGTCCTCTCAAGGAGGGTTTGGTTGTTGACATCGGAGATCTTGACGAGATGGGTGTTGACCTTAGTGTTGTGCCTCCCACCCTTAAGATTATTGGTGGAAACTATCCATCCCTTCAGATTGATGCCGAGGATGACGCAATGGTAGACACCGAAGGTCTATCTCCTATTGAGGTTCTTCCGGGTCTCTCTCCTTCAGGCGCTGGTGGGTAGATAGGTGAGCAGGCCGGCGAGCAAGTGGGCCAAATCAGCGGGCAGGTGGGCGCTCAGCCGGGCGAGTAGACTGGCGACCAGCCCGACGAGCAGTAAAGTGTTGGCACTTCTTGATACTTTTTGCCTTGTAACTTTTTTGCTTCTTCGCCCTCGAAGGCGTCCCTTATGTATTTGAACTCTCTTTTTTAACATTAATGAACTTTGTAGTTTCCTTTCCGTAGAGATTGTTTATACTTGCATTTTTACCGATGTTTGTGTCTAAGTTATTTGTTGCTCATTTTTTTGTATGGTGTTTTAATTGATTCGTCTTACTTTTCCTTTTGCGGAATCGCAAATTTATACCTTTTATTTTTCATCTCTTTCGATGTGGGCTTATTGATTGGTAAGGACTCCCTTTTACTGGTATATCCATTGGGTTAGTCTCAATACCTTGCCTTTATGGTTGACTCGTAAGCATTTTGAGCTTATAACTTGAGACATTTTTTCGGTATGTCAATCTGCTAAGCACATTTAGACGTTCACACAAACTCTTCTTGAAAGGAAACATCTTCTTATTCAATATAATGCGACTTTACAAACTTGACTCCATTTGAACTGAACCTGCTTGCCCCTATACACGTTGGGCGAACGAGGTTTTTAAAGGAAAGTTTTTACAAGTCTTCACTGGTAGAACTTCTTGAGGTGTGCAGCGTTCCAAGTGTACGATGAGAGGTTGCCTTGCATATCTTCTAGGTCATATGTCCCATTCGGCCAACTCTTTGTCACCTTGAAGGGACCATCCTATTTTGGACCAAACACTCCTGAAGGAACTGCTAATATTCGTCTCATCACCAAGTCGCCAACC
The DNA here is from genome assembly GCA_026898435.1 of Prunella vulgaris. Taxonomy (NCBI): domain Eukaryota; kingdom Viridiplantae; phylum Streptophyta; class Magnoliopsida; order Lamiales; family Lamiaceae; genus Prunella; species Prunella vulgaris. The sequence continues at coordinate 161,074 of JAPKLY010000452.1, read as the reverse complement.
TTGAACTTCCTTTCTTTAACTTGCGAATCATAATATTTTTCCGCTAGTCGTTTATAGACCGCATTCCTTAGCTCCGCCGAGGCTCGCGTTTCTTCAATCAAATCCTTTTCCACTGCCATATCATCTTCGTTTGCTCCTTCGTCATATCCGATTATCCTCCATGTCAGTTGCTGAACTTTTACTGGGATGACTGCTTCAACTCCGAAGGCCATGGTGAATGGTGTCTCTCCGGTACTCGTCCTATAAGACGTCCTATAAGTCCATAGAACTTCTGGCAACTCGTCGGACCAACTGCCCTTTCTTTCTTCCAACCGGATTTTCAATATGTGTTTCAAGATCTTGTTCACGGCTTCGACCTGTCCATTCGACTGAGGATGGTATGGTGTGGAGTAATGTTTCTTGATGTCCCATGAGGCGCAGAAGTCTCTTAGCTTACTCCCATCAAACTGTCTTCCATTATCTGTGACTATCGACTGTGGCAACCCAAATTTGCACACCAATTTTTTCCAAATGAAACTTATCATTTTTTCTTGGGTTATGGTTGTTAAAGCTTCAGCTTCGGCCCACTTAGTGTAATAGTCCACGGCCACTACTATGAATTTTACTCCACCTTTTCTGGGAGGGAATGGGCCGATCAAGTCGATACCCCATTTAGCAAATGGCCATGGACTATACACCAATTTTAATTCTTGCGCCGGGGTATGGATGCTTGGAGCAAACTGTTGGCACTCCAAACATCTTTTAGCATATCTGATGGCATCCTTTCACAGTGTTGGCCAGTAGTACCCTTGCCTAATAGACTTGTAAACTAGGGCTTGCCCCCCCGGCGTGGCCTCCACATATTCCTTCATGGATTTCTTCTAACACTTTCTGACCTTCTTCCGGGGAAAGGCATCAGAGCAATGGAAGCGAGATTCCCCTTTTGTATAACTGCCCCTCGATCATCGTGTATCTGGCAGCTTGCTTCACAACTCATCGTGCTTCCCACGGATCTCCCGACTGCTCTTCATTGGTCAAGTATTTAATGATAGGTGTGCGCCAATCGTCGGTGGTCATCTGTTGATTGTTTAAAAGTTGTTGTCCCCTCTTCAACACTTGATTAACATAATCAAATATTGAAGGATTAGTCAGCTTTGTTATCACAACCTCCGAGATACTAGCTTCTCCGGCGCTTGTAGCCAATCGAGCTAGCGCGTCTGCTTGTGTATTCTACAGCCGGGGAATTTGCTCAATATACACTTGTTCAAATTTGGATATCAGATGTGCCACGATTCGTTGATAGATTATCATCTGCCGATCCTTTGCTTCGTATTCATCTCGGACTTGAGATACTATTAGCTGTGAATCCCCAAAAATTTGAAGTCTGGTTGCCCCCACAACTAATGATAGTCTCAATCCCGCAATAAGTGCTTCGTATTCGGCTTCGTTGTTAGTTTCTAGGAAGTTGAACCTTATTGCTGAGGTGAATACTTATTTGTCGGGACTCACTAGGACAACACCCGCACCAGCCGCAAAACTCGTTACTGAGCCGTCTACGTAGAGGTGTCATGGGTATATACGTCCCCTCGTCGGATCTTGAGGGTAGGTTAGCTCTACTATGAAGTCTGCTAGAGCCTGCCCTTTGATCGCTGTTCGGGGTGCGTAGGTTATACCATACCGGCTGACCTCTAGTGACCACTTTAGTATTCGTCCGGTAGTGTCGGGTCTGTGTAACATTTGTCTCAAGGGGAACGTCGTTAAGACTTCTACTTGGTGGTCGAAGAAGTAGGGGGCCGGAGTTTCCGTACGCTCATCACCAATGTGTATGCCAACTTCTCCATTGGGGAATATCGCAGCTCCGCCTCATGTAACACCTGGCTAACATAGTATATCGGCAAGTGTGTCTTACCATCTGCACGTACCAAGGCTGAGCTTATGGCCACCTCCGATGCTACCAGGTACAGATATAACTTTTCTCCTGGGACGGGCTTTGACAGGATCTGGGGGTTACTTAGATAACTTTTTATATCTTCAAATGCCCTTTGACAGGTATCAGTCCAGACGTAGTTACTCTTCCCGGTTCTTTTGCAAATGCCTTTGCCTTTGATAGACTCAAAGAATGCTCTATTTTTATCTCCGGATCTGGATATGAATCTGTTTAGCGCCGCGAGGCATCCCGTGAGTCTTTGAACTACTGGCACGTCTTTCGGTGGTTCCATTTCTAGGATACACTTGACTTGTGTTGGGTTAACTTCTATCCCTCGTTGACTCACCAGATGTCCCAAAAAATTTCCGGATTGCACCCCAAAGCTGCTCTTCTTTGGATTTAGCTTCATGTTGTAAGTTCTCATGATATCGAATGCTTGTTTGAGGTGCTCCAAATGGTCTTCCTTTCTAAGACTCTTTACCACTATGTCATCAACATAGACCTCCATCGTCTCACCAATATGTTGGTCGAACATCTTGTTGACTAACCTCTGGTACGTGGCACCGACATTGATTAACCCAAAGGGCATTCTTTTCCAACAAAACAAGTTTTTGTTAGTGTAAAAGGTTGTGTGCTCTTGATCATCGGGATGCATTGCGATCTGGTAGTACCCCGCAAAGGCGTCCATAAAGGTCATTATCTCATGTCCCGCCGTGTTGTCCACCAACTGGTCGATGTGAGGCAAAGGGAAATTATCCTTTGGACACGCGGTGTTGAGGTCTGTGAAGTCTATACAGAGCCTCCATGTTCCGTTCGGCTTCTTGACCAGGACAGGGTTTGCCACCCATTGTGGACATAGTGCTTTCTTTGTAGATAAGGGTGAAATCGGGAGGGAGGTGTATATCTCAACTTTTTCCTTGCTAGCCACCTGTTCCCGCAAGTCTTCCTGGGAGCGAAGGGTCGACCAGCTGGGCGAGCAATGTGGCGAGCAAGTGGGCTAGCACCTTTGAACTTGACCATGTGGCTTGATGCCTTGCCACTTCCGGGCTGGGCGAGCATGGTGGCGAGCATGTGGGCGAGGATGGTGGCGAGCACCTTAGGCTTGGCCGCGTTGGCTTGTTGCTTCGTCACCCAGGGCTTGGGCGAGCAACGTGGCGAGCAGGTGAGCGAACACCTTGGGCTTGTCTTCATGGCCTGGTGTCTAGTCACCTCCAGGTTTGTCGAGCAAGAACGCGAGCAAGCTGGTGAGCAAGTGGGCGAGCACCATGGACTTGACTTCGTGGGCTTGTTGCTCCGCTACCCAGGGCCTTGGCGAGCAAGTTGGCGAGCAGCTCGGCGAGCAGTTTGCACCTTAGCCTGTTTACTCTTTAATTGTTCTTTAATCCTTGGACTTATATCCTTTTATCAACATGTATGTTACTAAATAGTAACACAGTCCTTTCTATTTAGTAATATGCATGTTACTATATAATAAGGTCCATATTACTTTATGTAGTATCATATTTTATTGTAGGCTGTGGAGATGAAGCTGGAGAAGTTGTTGAAAGAAATTAGCGATTCATCCTCTGGTTTTATATCTAGATTATCAGAAATTAAAATGAACTTGCCTGATTCAAACACAGAGTCTGATTCTCAGTTCTAGGGGGATGAGTCCTTTCTGATTATAGTAGATGATCTTGTTTTAAATTTTAATCGTGCAAAAGAAAACTCTGATGCACCTAATTTTGATTTATTTCCTGATAGTCCTCTTTTTAAATATAATTCTAATTACCAAACCGTGAAGGTTGATTAGGTTGTGTGCGCTGAAAGAAGCGCGAAAAGGTCAAATGATGATGTTTGTGGTGATATTGGTGAAGTTCAGATGAGGAGGACAAGGAAAGGGAAGGAAAAGATAATTGTAGAATCTGAGGAAAGTGAGGAAGCTGATGATGCTGATTTTGAAGAGGATGATAGTGAAGAGGCTGAAGAAGATGAAAATGAAGAAGAAGAAGAAATTGATGAAGAAGAAGATTCTGAGAAAGAAAATGAATTAGAAGAAGAAGAAGAAGAAGAAGAAGAAGAAGAAGAAGAAGAAGAAG
>JAPKLY010000452.1:34663-157080 GCA_026898435.1 Prunella vulgaris | reverse complement strand
AGAAGAAGAAGAAGAAGAAGAAGAAGAAGAAGAAGAAGAAGAAGAAGAAGAAAAAGACCAGACACAAGAGAGAACAGATCCAACTAAAGAGGTGATTCAGGATGATGTTGGACAGGATGATGATGGAAAGGATGTGGTGGAGGGAGAAACTGATCCCGATATGGATGAAGAAGTGAATGAGAGTCAGAGTGATGAGGAAGAAATAGAGGAGCATGGTGAAGGAATGGATGTTGATGCTGAGTAGGAAAAAGATGATGCAGGTCATCATGCTGTTGAAGTTTGTGACAAATCTGGTGACCAATTTCGTGATGAGTCTGCTGTTCGAGCTGGTATTGAGGCTGGTGATGAAGTTAAGGATGAAGGTGGTGAAGGTAGTGGTGTAAAGATTGATGAAGATGCTGTTGTTTTCAATAATTTGATTTCAGGTTTTGGTAACCCGTTTGGATTTTTGAGTCCCTTTATTGAAATGGAGAAGATCAAATTACGTGGATTGGAGCGTCATGAAATGGAACTTATGGATTATATTTTTCATTACAAGGAAAATTTGATGTAAGTTATCTTTTCTCATTCTTATAGTAACACTATTTGTTCTATATAGTAACATATAAAAATATTGAAAGTAACATATTTTTTTATTTTTTTTTAAAAATCATTTTTAATTCTAATAACATGTATTTTTCTTTATCAGTGAGGAGTTTTTTGTTTCAAAAAATTGCATGTATCTCGTCTCTCGAGAAGATATGCTAACAATGCTGCCGCAAATTGAGATTGCGCACAATATCTTGAATGCTGCTTGCTTTATGTCTAGCTTTGAAAGATCTGTTTCATTGTCTTCTTCTGTTGTGTCTCGATTTGTGTTTGGGCTGGATTATAGTGTAAGTTTTTAATTTTTCTTTCTTTTTTTGCATTTTTTTTTTTGCATTTTTTGTAAACTTTTTTTGTATTGTATTTTTTTTGTAGATATCGCTGAATGATATAATGCGGAAGAAAGGTTCTTTGGCTGATAATGAATCACAGATTTTTGGTGCATGACGAAACTGGGTTGAGTCAACCTGTGTTAACAAGTTTATGAGTGCTGATATGGTAAAAAATTTATTTAAACTTAACATTTTTATTGTTAGTAACACAAATATTCTTATAAAGTAACATATGTTATTACTATATAGTAACATAAACAGTAAAATTGTTTTTTGTTGTTTATTAATCACTTTTTGTTATTTAGTTATATGTAAATATGTTAGAATAATCATTATTTTGTTTGTGAAATGCGTATTATTGATTTGTAACATGCATATTATTGTTTTGTAATATATATATTACTGTATAGTAACATATACATTTTTAGATTTTTCTTCCTTTTTGTGTATATGGTCATTATGCACTCGCTGTTTTTAATTTCACCTTGGGCAAGATCCAGTACCTATCGGATCCATGTCGTTCAGAAGACATATGATGATTGCGTCGTTATGCTAGTTAGTGTACAAATATTTTTCTTTCTTATTACATTCAAATTAAATATATTTAATATTTTTGTTAACTTTCAGAAAAAAATACATAGGGAAATTTTTGGGTGATATAAAGCACCCTAAAACTGGTTTGGTTAAGAAATTCTCTGTTCAGACAATGAGCCTGTCTTGGAGGTCCAATGAGCAAAATAATGATTGTGGTGTGTTTTTGATGCACCATATTTTTAATTTTCAAGGTGAACTTTACGAATGTCCAGAGTTTTGTAAGGTAATTATGTATTTCTTTATTTTTGCTTTGAAAAACATTTCTATATAAAATAGTAACACACTAATGTCTAATTAGTAACATATATTACTTGTTATATAATTTATTTTTTATTTTTTACAGGCTGCTTTCAGGATCTTTTTTAGGTGTAGTTTCTTTTCGAAGTTTGTAGCATTTGATGTCAATGTAGAGCGGATTAATGTTTTTAAGAAGGTGATGGATTTTTACATCAACAAACCTGCTCTTATTGCTGCTTCGAAAGAAAATACTCTGGGCGAGAAGAAGAGGAAACGAAATGAACCTATTACATATGGCAAGAGAAATTTGAGATCAAATAGGAACAAGTAGATTTTAATACTGTTATTTGGTTGTGGTGGGTGTTTGTTTAAGAATTGATACTGTTGTTGGTTTTCTGTTAACAAGATGATCCTGTTAACAGTTTGTGGTTGTGGGGGTGGTGAATATTTGATGATATTTTGAATATTTTGATGGTGGTGGATGTGTTTTGGTGGATTTTGATGGATTTTGTATAGTTTATATGCTGATGTGTAGTTAGGAGGGTTTTTGTATATATTTCTGGATTTGGTAATTTGTGGGTAAGGAATTGTTAATTTTTGACATATACTGTGGTTAATTTGTGGTTAAGGAATGAAGGTTTGTGGGTAAGGAATAGTACACTAGTCTTGGTTTAGGAATGAAGTTTTTATATAGTTTTATATTTACTGTTGTTAATATAGTTAATATTTCTTGTTTAAAAGTATTATGCTTATATCTTCATTTGTCTGATGTTACTCTTTATTTTTTCTGATTCACAGAGTTATTTTTTTAGGTATTATATTTTGCTGGGAATTCACCTAGCATAAGGTATAAAAATTTAAATAATAACACACTTGTTTTATTAAATACTGTAACATATTTTTATGTAATATACTCATATGTTTTTTAAAATTCAGTTTTTGATCAAAATCTGGGAGTCTAAATCAAGACTATTGAGGTAATTTTACAAATTTTACTTATATTTTTTGAAATCAGAAGTTTATATGATTATTAACACATTTTATTCTAAATTGTAACATATATATAATACAATAGTAACATATATCCATGTTATATGTAACATAGATATAAAGTAACACAATTTATGCATTTTTGTAACATATAACCAAGTGAATTGTAATATATATTTTTATTGTAATAGAAAAATCATTAACATAAAAACAAGTTAACATAAACATATTTTATTATATTTTGTAACATGAATTTAAGGGAAAAGTAACATAAATTTTCAGTAACACAATTCATTCAATTTTGTAACATCGATTTAAGACAAAAGTAACATAGATTGTAATTATCGTATAAGCATTGATAACATTAAAACAAGTGTATTTTAACAACTGTAAACAATTAATTTTACTATAACACAGTTTATTATATATTGTAACGTGAACTTAAGGGAAAAGTAACATAAATTTTCAGTAACACAATTCATGCAATTTTGTAACACTGACTCAAGACAAAAGGAACATAACCTTTTGTACAGAATCCAACATTTTAATGTATTAAGGAAATGAACTATAGATAATAAGTTTCTGATTTTATATCAAATGAGCATTTGGTGTCTTAGTACCATATTCCATTGGCAATGTTGTCTTCTTTTTTTTTGCTTCCTCTGAAGTGGCATGTTACTCTTATTTTTCTACCCTTTCTTGTCGAGCGTTTGGGATCCTGAATATCAAGTCCTTCAACAGTTTCAGTTGATTCTTGTGGTTGATGCTTTGATTTGAAGGTCCTAGCAGCTATTGAGTCTCTTTCTAAACCGTCTTCTATAATTTTTCTTGTTTCAGCATCTTTTTCACATTCAAGGATCAAATTGTAACTCTTTCTTGCCATTACATGCCTCCATTCAACTGAACAGTCTGCTTTCTTGTTTCTGCCTTTGTGTATTTGTCCCAGATTTATGCCTTTGCATTTTTTGTCCACCTTCTACATATGTATTGACTCGGTATTTCTTGTACCGAGTTAATGTGGAGCACCTGTATACAGTGACAGCACAACATCCCACATTCTTCAATTTTTTTGCAGCTGCATTGTATTCTGATCATCATTTGCTAAAAAACAACTATATGAACATCCTCTTTTACATTGACATCGTACACAAGTGTAGTATCTTCTCTGCCCACCTCTTGCGAAGTACATGATAAACTCTTTAGAAACTCGTTCTCAAAGGTACCGAATAGGGTCAGCGTGTAAATTTCTGAAGCATGCTTCACTATTCCATTTATCATCAGAGTTGATTGTGGCTTCATACGTCGAGATTGGAATTCATCATTTGCCTCATTTTCTCTCCAAGCCTTGACCGTTTTTTCAAATATTTCATGGAATTCAGTCAAGCCAATGGTCTTCATTGAGTTAAAAGATATCGAACTATTTACACTCTCACTTCGCTGTGAGAATCTTATTCCAGCTGAAAAAAAATCCTTGCTCAATGTCGTGCATCATTTCTCCTTTAACGTGTATAACCTTGTAAACCAAGCATTGTTCTGCAGGTTATATTCCGTAATCATCCCTTTCCAACAGTTCTCAAAATCATTCCTATCGATGCAGCCTGACAAACACTTGTTGAACAATTCCTTAAATTTGTTATTGCTCTTTAATTGTGAAAATCTGCTCATTGCATTCGGTTGTTGCTATAGACATAGTTTGTGCCTTGTTTCTGGGAAAATCCGAATAGTAACACAGTTTATACATATATGTAACACGCAGTATAATTAAAGAGTAACATAAATATAAAGTAACATAAATTATACTCCCTCCGTCCACGATAAATGGTCCACGTTGCCTTAAACGGTCGTCCACAATAAATGGTCTACTTACCTAAAATGGAAAACTTACAATCATTATTTTTATTTTTTATACACATATACTCACTTTTACACATCACATCAAGTATTTTTTTAATAATTAAATATTTTTTTATACTAATACACTCACTTTTACACATCAACATCAATTTTTCTTAATAACCGTGAATTGTCTAGGTAGTCCAATTTTTGTGGACGGAGGGAGTACTATATAGTAACACTGGTTTATATATTTAGTAACACACAAGTATTTTTGACATACCCTTTCAATTGCCTTTGAAATTGCTAGATCCTGGTCTGTGAATATTGTTATTGGACTTCTTCCACCCATGGATTTCTTGAAAACCGTAAACAACCACTCAAAAGTTTCTATTTTTTCATCCGATAAAAATGCAATTTCAAACATTGTATTTTTCCAATGGTTGTTTATCCAAACAAATGGTGCACAGATAAGATCATACCTGTTGGTCTTATAGGTTGTGTCAAAGACCAAAACATCCCCATATATCTCAAAATCCCCTTTCATCATCGAGTCCTTCCGAAAAACATTACTCAACCCGCCCTCTTAATTTATTTGGACCTTGTAGAAGAATTGATCTTCCAGCTCCTCTTGATTCTATATCAAATCCATGAATGTCTTTGCATCACCACCCTCTATACTGCTTCTTTTAGTACGGTTCACAAAGTTCAAATGGTCTCTCATCGTGTGTCCAACATGTTCTTCTCCTCCAGCACTATAAGGTAGATAGTGGAAAGAATCTGTTGGTCTTATTCCAGATGATATCATTTCATTGATTACTTCAACCTTTCCACACGTGATTGCCCTCTCGGAACGATGTAAATGGTTCCATTCCTTTCTAGTTAATGTATGATTTTGCTCGATGATGTGTTTTATCACTTCATACTTTCCACATTCAGATAATCTTACCTTCATCTTTGCCTTGCAGTCTGTTCTTGTTTCTCCGTTCCTTCTGTTTATGACTGTCTCTTTAGTTGTTGTTTCTTCAATCTTAATCTTTTTACCACTGCACAAGCACACATACCGTTTGGTTCTTAATATGTTTGATCCATCCGTAGACCTAACTTTTGTTGACTTTCGTACACTGAATCCAAATGAATGATCGTGTGTGCAATAGAGTTCATATATTTGATCTATTGTATCTCTTTTCATTCCCATCAATGAACCATTGTATTCTTCACTATTAAAGTTTTCCCTCTGATTAGGTGTATTTTGTAGTACTTGTGTTTGTTCAGCAGCAGGTTGAAAATCACTCTCTGGTTCATGATATATTCCTGGAATGTAACATTGTTTCTTTTAATTAGTAACACATAATTATGAAATAAGTAACACATATTTCATTTAGTTAAAGTAACACTATTTATATTATATAGTAACACACATGCATTTATTTTGTAACATATATTCCATCCCTAACATATTTGGTGTATAAAGTGTAATATATTTATCTATCAGTGGAAGTAACATAATGTTTGTTATATTGTAACGTACATATGTTCATTTAGTAACATAATATTTTTTATAAATTATAGTTAATAAGTAACATGTATATAAGTTAATATTAACATACATATTTTCATTTAGTAACACAATATATGTGAAAATTAACATAATTGCAATATGTAACACCACATATTATATTTTGTAACATATACTTCTTCATTTAGTAACATAATTTTTTGTAAGATTTTTTCAATGTGTTGTTCTTTTAATTATGCACATAGATTGAATTATGTAACATATTTTTATCTATTTTTAAAAAGTAACACCAAGTCTTTTATATAGTAATATACATATGTTAATAAAGTACTCCCTCCGTCTCGCTATAAGTTGCTCGTTGCTTTTGGGCACACGAAATAAGGTAAAAATGAAAAAGTATAAGTGATGTGATGGAAAAAGTGAAAAAGTATAAGTGATGTGATGGAGAAAAGTGAAAAAGTAATGGAAATAGTGTAAAAGGTATTGAAAATAATAATAAAGAAGTGAATAGTAGTTTCCAAAAAAGGTAAAAAAGCAATGTGCAACATACAAGGATGAAAATATCGCGAAATATCGCGGATATATCGCAAATTTTGAGTATGCGATATGGATATTGGGGTACAATGTATTTTTTACAAAGTATCGTGGATATATCGCAAAATATCGATATCGATATCGGTTCACTCGTAGTACAAAATTAATTGAAAATCGGGAAATATCGCATATATATCGCAAAATATCGCACTACATAAAAAATCGCAATTTTTTTATATATATTTTTATACAATTTTCAAATGATAATTTTTTTTAGTGATTGTATATTCTTTCATGGTGCTGATATTGAACCACTTTCAGTCGGTTTTGATTCAATGAATATGGGCACTGATCATAGTGATATGTCTCAAGATTCATATGCTTCTGACACACATTCGAGTTCACAATTTGGTTGAAATACTCAAAAGGTGTTTCAGCATCCATTTTTATATCAACAAAATCATTGGGTTAGTGCACACTATCTAATCTATGGTGAAACAATTGGAAGAGATAGAGAAACATATGAATGACATGTGCATAACTATATGCAGGATTATTCTAATGCAATGAGTTGGTACCAATATTGTTTGGACAAAGATGGGATTTCATCTTCTATATTTGAACCCCATAGGTCATCATTTTGGTACTAAATGTATTGTATCATGTAATTCAAATTATCTTTTATGCTATTATGCATTATATTATTAATTAATTAATGTCAGATAATGATTATATAATCCATTATCTATTTATTTGCTTTAAACATGTCAATTTTTTGTGATCTTAAATAAAACATATGCATAATAAGATGCTATAATAATCCCTAAAATTTCATATTGAATTTCCAAAATTTTAATAAAATTTCTGTTATTTTTCTATTTTTTTTGCGATATCGATATGCGATATCGATATATCCATCGATATTTCCGTAAATTTAAGGTTGTGATATTACTTGCGATAGCGATATTTTCATCCTTGACAACATATAGTGGGACGGACGAAAATGGCAACATGAGCAACTTATAGTGGGACGGAGGGAGTAACATATTTTAATAGTAACATGCATATGTTCATTTAGTAACACAGTTTGAATAGTAACATAGATATGTTTATTTAGTAACATAAATTTATACATTGAGTAACATATATTTATGTAAGGTTTTTCCAAAGTGTTATGTATTCGTGTTACCTGTTGTAGAACCCGTAGAATTTGATGTTGATATTATTTGGCAATCTGAAAAATAATCGTCCATGTTATGTGTGTTTTTCGTCTTGTTTTTCTTGATTTTTACCTTGATTTGGTGTTCTAGATCTCCTTTAAATGATTTTCTTGGTCTGTTGATCGGATTTTTGCATTTGTTGCCGTCATTTATTGTCGGTGAATCTCTGTATTATCGTCGCCGTTTTTTTGTTTTGTTTGGTGTTGATTTCTTATTGTCAAAGTCAGGGTTTTGAGTTGAGGGGAGGATCCGCGCGTTTTTTTTAGTGTTGACCCAGTTTGACCTGCGGGTTCATTGGGATCCGCGCCATTTTTCACATTTTACCCGTTTCAAGTGAATGTTGCTCAAAGAGTATATAAATATCAAATTAGCACAAAGAATAAAAAGAAAAGAGAAAAATAAAAATAAAAATATACTGTACACATCAAACTCTGGTTTCTTGTAATTTTTTTGAGGTATTACTAATTATCTCTTATAATATAACTAATTATTTTTTAAGAGTATTATTAAGAATTAATTAAAATAAATTTTTTCTTAAAAAATCCAAATACACATGTATATCAAGATGGCTCTAAAACGTAATATAATAATAATGAAAATAATAAAAAAATGATTTTTAAGAAAGGATATCTGGTGACTAGCTTGGTCACGTGTGTGTCGGTAACAAGATTTGAGAGCCCAGCCGCCACAACATAATTCCACGTGTCAAACGTGCCGATTCCACACACTTATTTTACTTGGTTACCCCGCCTTAAATTAAATTAAATTCCGATTCTTCGTATACTACCATAATTGGTTCTATCTTCTTCCTTAAAAAACAACAATAAATAGTTTGAAATTGAAAAAAAAAATTAGGAAAAAATGGGGAGAAGAAAACTGGAGATAAAGCGAATCGAGGACAAAAGCGCGAGGCAGGTGACTTTCTCAAAGAGAAGGAAAGGGCTGTTGAAGAAGGCCCAGGAATTGTCCGTTCTTTGTGATTTGGAAATTGGTGCCCTAATCTATTCTTGCCGTGGGAAGCCTTATCACTACTCCAACACCAACAGGCAATTCTCTCTCTCTCCCTCTTTCTCTCTCTTAAATTTCGATGATTTGAAGTTGATGGGGGTTTTATTGGAGCCCTAAGTTTAAGATTTGCCCAAAATAGAAATACCACAACCCTATTTTAGTAATTGGAAATAATCTTACTATAACATCCAACTTTGTCCTTGGAACAGTTGAATTGATAGCTATGTGACGTTTTCAACATGTTTTTTTTTTATGCCATTTTGGGATTATTCTAATTATTATTTAAATAATAATAATGGCTTTGGGTGTTGTTAAATTATATAGATTGATTAATATCAATTCCTCAACCGACACTGCCATGCATCTAATTAATTAATTAATTAAGGTGTGTGTATCAATTCTTGTGAGCTTGAATATAGCCTTAAAAAACACTATCCTGCATGTATGTTATAAGTTTTGGCCTTTGTCATGAGATTGCATGTTATACGTGATGTTTCTAAATATGTTGTACCATCCTGGATTAGGGGCAATATATGTTTGTATGCATGTTGATTAATCTACTGCCAAGCCTAGCTAGTAGTAGTTCAAAGTATTATTATAATTTGCAAACGATGAACAAATAACTTTTATATTGTAATTAGATGACTGATGCATATATATACTTGTTTATGCTCATGTCATAATAATTTCTTTAAGATTTCTATGGCTTAACTATAAGGATGTGTATGTAAATACCAATATAAGATGAAGTAAATGCATAAGTTGACCATTATTATCGTTTTGTACCGATTGCATAGACCACATATGTGCATGGGGTCTTGAGCTCCATACCTTCAAATGCTTAGAGACCACGTCCGAGAGAGGAAGCTATTCAGAATCGTGATCATCGATTATCTAACCCAATGATTGAGGTCTCGTACGAAAGTCTCTCTAGGATAGGAAAACTAAAGGCGTCCCATGCATCAAACACACAGTTTGCCGAAAGGAAATGACCTTTTAATTCAAATCACCAAATATCATCCTACAATGCTTCTTGACATCTTGAGGTGGGGTGCCTTGCTTCCAAGATCCAACTAAAAACTTAACAAAGGCCGGATAATGGTCATAAGTAGGCCGAGGAGCCTAGAATAGTGTCAATTAATGGGATGCTCAAAGCTTGTCTCTTACTATAACCTTCCTCAAGTATAGGGAAGAGATAGCCGACTAGTTGAACTACAAACGTTCCGTTCATAAACATAAAATTGGCCCAAATGAAAGGGGCCTTTATTAGTCAAAGATCGCATTATCTCCACATTCCATTCTGTAATTCTTCTTGACTTTTTTAGGTGAGATACCTTAACCTTACTCCCAAGAAGTTATTCTCTGACAAAAAAAGCGCTATATATTCAAAGACAAATCATTATATACCTTTAGATAGCCGCCTAAGAGCGGGACTCTAGCTCTCCATGAGACACTTAATGCTTAGTATATGCTCCCAGAAAAAATGGATTGACACACCCAAAAATTTAACAAGAGCAACCGTAGGTGATAGGTCATCACGAGGCTAACAAAACTAAGAATATAATGATTTTATTTAAATACTTTGAAGAAGTTCAAAGGGGGAAATAAGGAACCCATGCATCGAGCTATGAGGGGAATAAAGTATCAGGTAATGAGGATCTTGAAGAATAGAATTGTAGAAGCCTTTTCTCCATAGACTAAATATTTATATCATAACGGGGAAAATATTTTCTTTGTTATTATTACATCTTTCATTTGCTCAAGCCCAATTCCATATATTTTAGCTAAATGGCCGGCCCATTGCATTGGTTATGTGAAGTCCATACAAGTTTCATTCTTCAATAATTAAGACATCCTTCTTGTCCACGTTGAATTCAACATATTGCCACATCATGAAATCTTAATACTAACAAAACAAGATTCTCACTTACAAGTCACCTCAATTTTTTTTTCCGGTTGGAAATTGGAAATTCAAGTATTCATTTTAATTTTTTAAGAAAAATATCAACTTCATTAATTCTTAAAAGTTAACTATATCTGCCAAATTTGGGAGACTAGATATTCTTAATTATTGACATGAGATAAGTTTTTTTGGAAGAACAATGTTCTTCACAAGGAACATGTTCAGCAAATTTATAAAATAAAACATGCTCCCTCCATCCATGAAATTAAAAAATATTAGTAAAATAATCAATAAAATAAATAAGGTAGGTAAAGTAAGGGTGATTGCGGGGTCCATTTATGAATACAGTAAGTGATGTGAGTGTAAGTCAACGACATTTATGTAATTAAGTAAAGTGATTATTTTCATAAAGGGAACACATGCTTTTGCTGAACGGACAAATAAAGACAAGTGAACATACTTTTGGTAGACAGAGAGAGTAATTCAAGATGGATTCTATTGATTGAATGGTTAAAATTGAAGATTAGAGACAACTTTTACAATAAAAAAAATTCATAAGTGTGTCAAATTTTGCTTTTACATGTAGTTCATTTCATGTCAATAACCTTACTTTTGCTCTTGCATTTAGTATGAAATACAATTTAAGATTTAGAAATTTGATGTATGGATCAAGATTTTGACCAAACACGTCCAATGGAGCCAGATATTAAGGGTTCATAATTACCATGTTGAGCTTAGTTTTTATTCGACATTTATGTCTTTTGTTTGTATATGACGTACAAACTAACATAGAAAAAAGTGATTGATTACCAATTCTCAAATACTCCCTCCGTCCTGAAACAACTTTCACACTTGGAGATGACACATAAATCAAGGAAAAGAGAGCATGTGAGTGTAAATTAAATAATAAAAAAAAAAAATTTATACTTTATTGACTTTTGTGAGTGTAGAATATTTTCTTTTTAAGTGTGTGAAAATAGAGTTGGGACATCCAAGTAAGATAAGTGTGAAAGTAGAGTTGTGACGGAGAGAGTACAATGTCGTGACAATGTAACGACGACATCAGCGACAGGTACTGTTCGGGCATAAATTCTGGACCTTCTTTATGTTAGCTTTTACATTTCATACTCTTTATTTATTAGATGCAATAATTTGTTGTTTATAAATTTATTACTTAGAATAATCTTGACATTATTTTTGTATCAAATGTAATGAAGTTCAAGAGTTTATATTTGGTAATCAAATGTAATGGTGTTCATTGACTCTACTTCATCATATGTTATTCTTGAAATGTGCGTCTTGTATAGAGTATGGACTATTGTTAGATTATAAGTTTTCTTTTCTTAGCAATTGAGAAAGACGCACTGCTAGACAAATAATAACATTAGTTAATTCTCATTAAGGTAGAGAATACACAATTAGTTGCTATTTATCTTTGGACAACGAGTGAAAAAATACACACTGGAAAGTAAATAGGAATTGAGGATTAAAGACTTTGTCATCATTTTTGTTTGACAGCCTAAACTAGCATGCCCATAAACTCTTTTAGTATGCATTTTGGGAGTATTTCTTCTCTTTGATGCTTTAGTATTTCTTCATTCACTTTGATCTGATCGCAAAATCCCATTTGTGAGTTTAAATAATTTTCTGCTTTTGAAATTATTCTCGACCTCAAGCATAACAGTTAAAAGAAAGTAGCACCTGCTAGTAGCGATAAGAGAGAGCTTGTCGGGGCTTAGAAGTAACACAAGAAATCATATGCCTTGACATATTTTGAAGAAATTGATATTTATTGTTTCAAAATTTACATTATAGAAGGGGCAAAGACAATTAACTAGTGCCGCTCTTGAGGTAAGAGGCACAAGTGGTATGGTCGGTGCCTCTAGAGACAATAAGAATGCGAAGTTACAAAATACATGAGGCTTACTACCTTTTTATAGTCATCTTTTGTAGCTCGGGTGCTTCTATTGAACACCCTTGTTCCTACACTAATACACCAGTGATGATAGAGTTAAGATACAGGCAACGAAAACCACAACACCCCTCCAAGAGGAATTCAGAGAAATGCGTTCTCAGCCCAAGCCAAGTGTCCGTAATTTAAGAATTATGTAAGTTAATATTGATATCCAAATTTGATATTATCCCATAATCAGCATATTATGGATAAAATAATAGAATTATGTAAGTTCGATTAAACTTGATTAGGCTAGCGAACCTAACATGCCTAGCATTTATGTGAGCTTGAACTCGAGCTCGAGAAATACTCGAGTTTGACTTGATTAAATTTGAGTTGATTTCGAGCTCTTTTCGAATCAAGCACGAGTAGCTCGTGAGCCAATCCGACTCACTTACTCCCCAACCACTAACAGTTATAACGACAACGTCTATGTATTATACCATGAAAGTACTATTTGCATTAATACTACAATTAGCATTTGAGAGCTTCGAGAGTTATAATCTGACATATTTAAAGGACTTTGCTTTGCACCTTAAAATGCTTCGGTGCAGATCAAAGAAGTTTTATGTCTCTTTGGACCTATCTGGTTATTGAAAAATATTTGAAAGTTAATTCGACCTCTAATATAAAGCTTATAAGCGAATGGTTTTTGATGTGTGTAGTGGAGAAACATAGAAGCATAAATGTTGAGATGTATCTAAATAAATTTTGATGAAATTAAATTGAGATGTGTCTTCTAAAGAAGTTTTTTACCACAGATATCATGTTGATTTTATTTTCTCGTGGTTTTGACTTGTGAATATTGTCTTCATGCCGGGCTATAGAATTATACAATAACAATTGGACTAATATAATTATGCTTACAGTGGTGATGAGTGGGAGAATTCTATTATCATGGTGGGCAACCTCCATGTAGCTTTAAATCTTAAGCTTACACAACCATGCAGTCGCTTGTCTACACCATCCATGCATCTTGCTGGAGCATTTCAAACTACCTGTCTGTTGGAATTTTTGTCTTGTTTTTTGAGATTTTCAAAATATCTTGGGGAAAAGTATTTTAATCTTATGTGTTGTTTGTCATATTGTTGTAGAAAAATATACCTAAATATCTTTCGAGTAAGTTCTACAAGAATGAATGATCATTCATCACCTGAGAGAGGCTACTTTTCTCGTATTAGCCGTTTACTAAGGTCTCATCCTACTTTCTTTGGTCATAATATTCCTTAAATTATATTTGATATATTTTACCTAATTAATAGAGCTTGAGTAAATATTTTAAGTGCGTGCCTCTCTCTTGAGAAGAAACCAAGCTAGTACTGAAGTGAGTTATTTTTTTAGTTGGTCGTCATACGGCTATTCTGATGGCCCTTTTCCTGTGTCGATGAAACTCTGTTCATCAAGACAGTGCAGGCTTGCCTTTTAGTCTCTTGGCTTATTAAGAGATTGGATGGTTTGATTTGTATAATTGATACTGGTACGTGCTAACTAGCATTTGTTAATGAAATGAGATTCTGTTGAGACGATCTACGTCTCTTATGTTGAAGGATGTCGATTTTGTTCTCAGATTTCTGAAGTTATGACCTGGCTAGGTCGTGTTTTTCGTTCATGGTTGTTTAGCGTGAATTAGGTGATAATCTATCTTAACTTGATGGTGTTTCTCAACTGTAACTACAGACTAACATTTGTGAATCATTCCCGGAAAAAGGAATCCACAAAACATATAAAGTTCAATGTTTTGGGTAGTTTTTCTCGTGTAAGCCTCCTAAATAGGGCAAGTAGCTAAGAGGATCAGAGCACGCCGCATGATATGCCATATTTATGATTTTTTTCTAGTGCTTTTTTTGTGTCTTTTTTCCTTGACTTGGTTACAAATCTAAGATCCTATGAGATATTTCAAAGAGGAGTTGTTTGTTATTGAGTGCTATAAACATGTTGTTCTATATACTTCATTTGATCTGATATAGCTCAATTTTAATGCTGTCCAGCCTGAGCGAAATCCTGAGACGATATCATGGTAGTGTTACGAACGATTCAAGTCCCTCCTCTACTGGAGAATGTGACATGCCTCAGGTAAGAGGATTTTTCTGTCTGGGTCAGGGTAGTGGTAGTTGAGTGAAAACATTCATGATCAAAATTAACGATGTTCTCAACAAAGATAAGACGAGAACTCTAGAAAGGGTATTGATTTTAATTACTTGTATCATGGGATGAGTGGTTATATTATTGTAATCAGAGTGTTTTTATGTCAGGCTCGTGATTCCAAATATGCCAAGTTCCTGACATGTGGAGAGCTCCTCCAAATAGTCGAAAGGCAGGCAGCTAGAGGTCCATGCCTCCACATTGCTTTGTTAACAAGTGGGGAGTGACACGATTTTTGCGTTTTGCAGGGAGGTCGAGGAAGACGAGCTGAGCGTGAATGACTTCGTACATCTACAGGAACAGCTTGAGAATGCACTTATACAAACAAGGATGGCTAAGGTGCATCTTCTCTACTATCTCTAACCTCATACGGGGGGCTCTATGTTGGAATTTTAATACTTCTTTTGGCCAAAGATAAATAAAAAAAAGTGATGATTTGTGTTTGAGTTTTAGATTTGTTAAATTATGTTTGAGAGAAATGATCAAACATACATAAATATGATAATGCCTAAAAGCTAAAGGGATTTACTACATAATATGATTCTAGCTAGTGTTATCAAAAGACTTATGGTGCTTCTGTTTTGAGTCTCGATGATCTCTTTGGAGGACTAAAATATAATCGGGCCACTTTCGACCCTCTCCTTTCCCTTCATTTATGTGTTTTCCTATGCATTTCTAATGGTGATTAGCTATTTTATGCAGACACGTTGCCTTTTGGAGTCTATTTCCAGCCTTCACCACAAGGTACGCACGCTACTTGCAGATTTTCTCTGCAGCTCTGCTTATGCTCGACTAGTCGTAGTAATTTGATTTCATTCTATGTAAATTCGACATGCGGATTTCATCTTGGTAAATTGTATATTTCAAGTTCTTTGTTGTCTATAATGTCACGATTCCAACAGGAAAAATACGAGCTTCATCGTGTATTCGTATTACATGCTACCTATTTATTACATTACACAAGTAAAATAAAAGGATGCAATAGTTAAAGCAAAGAAAATGTGTTGAAACCTTTTGCAACATACAGGAAAAGTTGTTGGAGGAAGAAAAGAAGCTTCTGGAGGCCAAGGTGTGCATCATCGTTCCATCTCAGTCTACATATGTAACCAATAATTAAATTCAATCAAAATATCCATCATTTGTTCAATTACAATTAATGTGCATCCAATTACCTTATTTTCGATTAGCAGATTGCTGGAAGCACGAGCAATAAGGTGGCAGTCGATCTGAACGTCGTTCCTGATGACGAATCTCTCAGAATTGAGTATATTTAGATCGAGTGTTGTACAGTACCGTCCTGCACAGTTGGAAAAAGGGGGGGAAATGTGAAATTGTATGGTTTTATGTTCCATTTATTTAGTTTACCAAAGATTGCACATGACAGGTATCTAAACCCAAATTGGGCAGGCTGTGTTGTTAGTAGTTGCGGGTTTACGAGTTTAGTTCGCCTACCTGCAGCAGCAACGTGTATCGTGCAATAAAAGTGTAATTGTGTCGTTGAATGTCTCACAATAAAAAGGCCTACTATTTCCAGGCTCTTTCTTGTGTGTGTATGGACAATGCAGAGCCAGAGTAGTGGGATTTTCATTTCATTTTTGAAAGAAAAAGAAAAGGGGCAAAAATATTGAACACTGTGTTTAAATTTGAACAATATGGAAATCAGCGTGCATACCATGTCCAAGGTGATTTATATATATGTATATGTACATATAGTGTGGAAACCAAGGTGATTTGGTATTGGTGGGTGTACTGTCTAAAAAGGACAATTCCCACATGGAGCGGCGGACACTACTACGGACACCCTACGTGCACAATACCTCGAAATTTTGCTTTTGTTTTGCACTTGTTCGAAATAAATTTAAGCTTTTGCGCTCTGTCTTTTTTTTTTTTATCGGTAAATGTTAGTTGTTAGCAGTTAGAAGTTAATTCACCAAGTTCTTAAACACTTTAAGAATTAATTATCTTCAAGCCAATCTTATATCTTCCATAATTCATACACAAAAAGAATTGAACTTCTGTTATTTTTATGAGTTGTGAATCTAAGTTCACATAAACTTCTATTGTTGTTATGTGTAATCATTATTACTGTTATTTATATTTTTTATTACTGTTATAATAACATATTTGATTTTTTAATAGTGATAATGTATATGCATAACAAAGATAGTGAATATACATAACAGTAATAGTGTATGTACATGACATTGATAATTGATGAACTCGAGTTCACCGTGAATCCGATTTATTTTAATTAGTGTTAAGATTTAGAATTTTACTGTCCACGTGGTGTATCATTTTGGTTAGCATTAAAACATTCAAACTTGTAAAACATATAAATTTATGGCTGAGATCGATCCGAATCAATTTATTGGCAATAAGTTAGACAAAGTATTCAGATAAAGATAAATTTTGTTATGGGTGTAATAAATTAAAATTTATAATTGATTGTGTTTGATTATGAATGTAATAAATTAGAACTGGTTATAAATTAAAATTAAAGTAGTAAGAATAATATGGACTTTTAAGGTTTAAATTGAGTTTTTTTTTTTTTTAAAGAACAAAAAAGAAAATATCATCTCTAAAATAAATAATTTTGTGCTTATATATATAAGGTATTTGGAGA
The DNA here is from genome assembly GCA_026898435.1 of Prunella vulgaris. Classification (NCBI taxonomy): domain Eukaryota; kingdom Viridiplantae; phylum Streptophyta; class Magnoliopsida; order Lamiales; family Lamiaceae; genus Prunella; species Prunella vulgaris. The sequence continues at coordinate 139,606 of JAPKLY010000452.1, read as the reverse complement.
TGTGTGCCAAGTAAGAGGGATGATAGATATACATGTTCCAAGCGTGAAACTTTTGTGAAATCTAATCCGCTGCTATTTTAACTATTATTGTTTTACATGTATATTATTATTGTCATATATATATCAATTATTATTATTAAAAAAATTAATATTTACTTTTTTTTTTATAATAATAGCGTCTGTTCCACGGGAATTTGCACATTTTTTTATTTGGACGTCCCATACAAATTTGCACATTACTAAAAAGAAAAATATTAATTTACGTACACATTCATAAATATATACACATATATACTAAAGCACCATTATTTTATACATAAAATATATTTTTTTTTAAATGTATGTGCAAATTCCTAGTAGATGGAGGAAGCAGTTGAAAAAAAGATAGAATCGGGTCCTAATAAATTAAGTAGGAGTCTAAGACGTAGGAGAGACGTGGAGTATGCATGTATTGAGAGCTTCACCGCCAAGTAATTGAAACTCATGCAGGCCACGATCCTCATACGTCACCTACTCATCCACATGTTACCTAGTGGCAATATAATAGTAATACTACTGACATTTTGGGTTAATTCATGAATATATTATTTGTTTTTTATGTTTTGGAGTGAGAGGTATTCATTAAATCAAACGGACTCTGCTTTCAAATTTCAATGATTAAACCTCTTCTGATCCTCCCAAGTAAGTGGAGTTTTGGAAAACTTTTATGCGAATATAATATATTAGAATTTCTTTTAATTTCAAAAAGAAAAGAAAATATGGTATATATGGAGCTCTGGGTGGGAATGTTGTTCCACCCTGAAAGTTTTGGATTGGGTCAGATTCATTTCGAATTGCGAATGGGTCGGGCTAGATCCTTCCTATTTAAAAATGGATCGACTTTAAATTTTATATTAGCTCATGGATGTCCGACTTGACCCACATAATATATACTTTTTCCGTATTGTGAAAATATCTTTGGGACGGAGGAAGTGTATAATAAAAATTAGTATAATTATATTCTAAAAATATTCATATTTTTATATGATAATAAGTATTCAAAATCTTTGACCTTTTATTTTATAAAAAGTGACCGTTATCATATTTACAATTTTTTTTATTTTTGTTTCAAAAATCAAGATCTGCCCACGTAGAAACACAAATTCTAACATACAATATTGTACCGAATCCAACCCGTGCAATATCTAAATATAAATTCGGGGATCTTTAGCGGGTCAAATTAGGTCCAAAATGTATATTACATAAACATGTGTATGATATTGTACGGCAAAATGTGTGTTATTACATTTAAAAAAAAACAATTTTTTGTATTTTTAAAGTAACTATAAGAATAACATGTATTTTTACAAGAACAAATATATGTTTCTTAATTTATTTTTCTATTTTTATTGATTTTATATATGTTGATAATATGCTGTTAATGTAATAATACCTTACATGTGTTACTATATCTCGGCATTCCTAGATTGTATACTACATGAACATATGTGTGTTACTGCAAGATAAAATGTGTGTTACTACATCTTAAAAAAATAATTTTTTGTACTATTAAAATAACTATAAGGATAATATGTATTTTTACAAGAACATATTTGTGTTTCTAATTTATTTTTCATTTTATTTTTAATTTTATTTTGATAATATGTGTTAATATAATAATATCTGACATGTGTTACTATCTCGACAGTCCCAGAATGTATACTACATGAACATATGTGTATTATTGTAAGACAAAATGTGTGTTATTACGTTTTAAAAAACTAAATTTTTAGTACTTTTAAAGTAAGTATAAGGATAATATGTATATTTACAAGAAAAAATATGTGTTTCTTAATTTACTTTTTTATTGATTTTTATGTTGATAATATATTGTTAATGTAATAATACCTTACATGTGTTATTATATCTCGACAGTCTCAGAATGTATACTACATGAACATATGTGTGTTACTGTAAGGCAAAATGTGTGTTACTAAATCTTAAAAAAATTAACTTTTTTTACTTTTAAAGTAACTATAAAGATAATATGTATTTTTACAAGAACAAATATGTGTTTCTTAATTTATTTTTTATTTTTTATTGATTTTTTTGTTGATAATATCTTGTTAATGTAATAATACCTTACATGTGCTATTATATCTCGGCAGTTCCAAAATGTATACTACATGAACATATGTGTGTTAGTGTAAGGTAAAATGTGTGTTACTACATCTTAAAAAATAATTATTGCTATAAAAATCAATAAATACTTATTAAAAACCAATATTTTTTCTTACAGTAACACACATATTGCTCATACATTGTAGTAAAAGAGTTTGTTTCTACAAAATCAAATGAATATATATAAATATATATATATGTATATGTTCGTACAATAACACACATTTTGTCTTATAGTAACATAGATTTGTTCATACAGTAACACAATGTGGGAGCAAAAATTCTAAAATTTTAAAAATTGCTCAAATTCGATCTGACACGATTAAGATCCGTGAATTTTATTATTTTAACCATGTTGACCCGCAAATTTTCAAAAAATTTCTTTTTAAATCAATATTACACGGTGCAATATTGTGCAAAAGACCTACTCACGTACAAAAATCAAAATAAAAACTATGTTCTTCTTTTTTTTCACCAAGTATAAATTTATTGTATTCGTATTCTAAATATATTGATATCTAATTGATTTTACATAAAATTTATCAGATATTTTTTTATATATCAAATTATCTATTTTGATATGTGATGGTGATATTTATATAATAGAGTTACCATATGGTTAAGATTATTTTCTTGATATTAATTATTTTCATGTATATAGAGATTATAGTTTGATTTGTAACTTAATTGTTGATCACTCATATTGTATATATGCTCTTAAAGGTCAGTCAATAAAATTGAGTATCCACAGTAACATTTTTAACATATCATTTCTTATTTTTTTGGACAAGTTTTATAGTATGAAATTAATACCATTAGAAGGTTTTAATGATATTCTTAAACTTTATAAATTAAAATCACAGTGTATAATACTATGATATCAATGAATATATTTAATGGTACTAATAAATATATCTAATAATTTAAATTCATACTATGAACAAATGTTATAGGAGATATACTCTTCCTTACCTAGAACATAATCAATTACAATTTGCTATGTCTATTAAATTTGAGTAGGACTCTGGTAATGAAAATGATACCATAATTCATTAATTTGTATTAATTGATACCATAATATATACTTTGATTTTAATTCATAATTAATATTTCTAATAATATCAGTGATTATATAATAGTATATTTATAATTTGTTCATAAATGATTTTGTGATCAAAATGAGCTCAAACAAGCTTGCTAGCTTCAAGTTGGATTTGTTTGGTTGTCACATGGTGAGAGTTGCGTGTTTTTTGTATAAGCTGCAGAGAATATTAAATAGTGCAGTAGGATTACAATATATATATATGCATGCTCTCATCACGTGATCACCTCTTTCTCATCAAATTAAATCGCCACACATGTTGAATATCACCAAAGATAATACTCCCACTTTTTCAATTTCCATAATTAATATGCATGCAAACTTTTTAGATTGAATATTTCCACTGACTTTTTGTTAGTTCAAGATTTTATTGGAGTATATTGTTTTATCTATCAATAATCATATGTTGTTTTATCGATAATCAATTCATAAATTTTAGGAATAATTGCCTAACAACACAATTTAAATTATCATATTTAAAGTTAGTACAATACTTTTTAAAAATTTAAAAGTAATACAATTCTTAGTCAATTAATTTCTTCACAAATAACAAAATAATAGTTTTCTCGACCAGTAAGCACAAATACTGAATTTTGATATAGAAAATGCAAGAAATCCACTTAAAATAGACAAATTAAGCACACAAACTTCGAGGAATTTTCACACCAAACAGTATTGGACCCAACCTAGATCTAAGAAAGCTCCACAAGGCCCTGATCCAGAAGGCCCCAAGGCCAGGCAGGTTGTTGAGCCTCAGGACGTGTCGAGCACCGGATGAACATGAGTCAAAGGCCGTTATACAACCCAGAAGGAAAGAGCACTAATCCAGAAGAGGACTCAGGATAAGGGCCAAGATCGTCAGAAAAAAAAAAAAATCAAGCAAATCATCAGTGGCACAAGAGACCTAACCAGAGCAGTTAAATTGCTCTAAGAAAATAAAATCCTACCCTGATCCCATATCTACATTCTGATTCGATTATGGGCAGGGCAGTTGTCCCTATATTTAAGTGAAGAAATTATCTAGAGGGAAGTTTTCTTGCCACCCACGATCATTATGTTACGACCTAACATGGACATGAAGAAATACATGATATGCAAACACGTGTACACGTTAAGGTTAGTTTTAGCCATTATAAATAGGCCCACTCTCTACAAACAAGGGGCTGTCATTATAATTCTCATGTACTTACAACACACTTTTGCTCATAATATATACAAGACGAAACGCATTAAAGTCCTAGCCCAAACATAAGAGGCTAGGCAAATAGGCCAGTTACAATTATTTGCCTATTATAATTATCATTCCTAAAGGCCCATTAGAAAATCTAGGAAAACCAATTGGTGCAGTCTGTGGGAACAGAACAAGCTAATCCCACCATTTCTCAAGCTAATCAAAGAACTTTCCCCTAATCATGGTGAAATCCAAGGTAATTGCAGCTCCACCTGAAGATGAGCTCTGTGTGCCACCTCCCGCGCAGGTTTTGGATGTGGGAGCCAACTTGGAAGCACCCCAGGAGAAATTTAATACCTCTGAGGCCATTCCGGCTGAGGAGCATGCCCAAAAAACCCCTAGACGCCATACTAGAGACTAAGACTCATTATGTTGCAAGACTTTGAGTTACCGAAATAGGTGGATGCATTTATACACCAACAAAAGAGGAAGAAGCGATAGATGATACGTTCTGGACCCTCCGCCTCTTCCCCGCCAATGAGGGATGACCTTTGCCAATTACTCAATCACCGATAGGGGAAGCAGCCTATTGGATGTCAATCCAGTGATAGACAGGCTTGCTCTGTCTTCCGCCGCCTTGGGTCAGGCCGCATGAGATCTCCCTCATGGTCAGAGGGAAGAGAGATAACAAATGAATCTTCTATCCCCGTCTCTCTACGAGGTTGTCCAAATACCCAGCTTTGAAGAACTCCTTACCTGAAATGCAGTCTGGCAACTCGGTCAGGCATGCCCTGAGCTACACCCAGAGTGATCTACTCTGACGGCATCAGCCCCGCATATCAGTCCATGAAAGGTTGGGTCTGTGGCATACCCCAAATAAGCGGTTAAAGATCCCACAGCTCACGTGGTGGATCACTTAGTTGCACCCAACAGCCCAACACCATGCTCTTAGCCCTGCAAAAGAGGCTCAACGAGGTCGAGGGAAAGGTGGACGCCAAGGGGGGCTACCTGAAGCGCCTAAGTATCGACAGTGAACTTTTGTCCACTGAACTCGAAGCCTCCCCCTCGCAGCCTATGATTACTCATTTCCAAGCACCCTTCTATGAGGGAAAAATGGATCCTGAAACTCACCTCTCGAAATACAGGATATACATGTCAGGGCGAGGAGCCGCAGATCTCCCATAACTTTGGGACAAACTCATTTTTTATTTTGCGGCTAAGATCAACAAACTTGAGAGTCGCCACCAAATAATGAGAGTGCGCCAACTGGCTGATGAGACTGACAAACAGTACATTGACCGGATAGATGAAATCATCTTGAGAGGCGAGCCAGTCAGTGATGAGTTAGCCCTTTACTCAATACTAGGAGAATTCAGGAGAGACTCCCCCATATTTCGTAGCATGACAAAAGACCTCCCCACAACCTACGCTGAATGCAGAAGGCATACAGGAGAACTAATCAATTGTAAAAAAAATTTGGCTCAGGGGCTAGGAAAACCCAAGGGAGGGATAGAAAAACCTAAGAACGTCTCCCCCAAAAACAAAAGTAGCATCAGGGTGGCGAAGTTCGTAGGAACGTCCAAGTGGTTTGACACTGAGGTACAAGCCAACCTGATTGAAAAACTGAATCAGTCTCCTACGTACATCTTTAATGCGATCAAGGGAAAAACCCTACTGGAGCTACCCAGGCCAATACGTCAGGTATCTTAGAGCCCAAATGCTGGACGTTTTTGCACCTACCATGATTGCGCTGGCCATAGTACCACCCGATGCTGCAACCTCCTGAAGCAATTGTGGAAATTATTCGAAGAAGGAAAGCTGTCACTCCCAAGGAAGGCTCGTCAGGAAAAAGTAAATTATTAGGGGAGAGAGAGACAGAACACCAACATCGCTCAGTTGGAGGATGACGACGATGATGGTAACCTAATGTAGGAGATCCTCCCACTTCAACAAAGGGGCAGGTTAACATGATTAGACCTGGAGGAACGTTTGTGGGCCTAACCCCAATCCGAAAGACATCCAACAAGAAAAATAAGATGGAGCTCAGGGCCCTTAGTGAAGTGAACCTAATCAGCCTCCCTGAACCGACTATCACAAAAAATGTTGTGATTTCGTTTTCGAATAAAGACCATGAAGGGATACTTTCTCCCAAGAACAATGCACTGATGATATTGAGAATGATCCTTGGAATGTGAGTCGACTGCATCCTTGTGGACAACAGATGTTTTTGTAACATCATTTTCAAAGCCACATTAGACTAGATGGGAAGCTTGATAGGGTAAATCAGGCCCTATGACACGATCATGAAAGGATTCAGGTATACTGTAATCACCCCCTATGGCAGAATCAAACTCTCAGTGGAGATGATCTACACCAAAAAACGAGAAGATTGGGATACTAAGGCCCGTGAATTTTGTAACTGTTAATCAGGCAAACATCTATAACGGCTTTTTAGAGCGTCATTTTCTTGAAAATTTTGAGGCACTGGCCTCATCTTACTTTTATTATATCAAGTCCCCAACTGTTGAGGGAATGATTGACACCATTAAGGGTGATCAAGAAATGGAAAGAAGATGTTTAAATTACTCTTGTTTGCGTTTAGATTCAATATTCCCCACATCCTATATGTGTGTTGAACATAGAAGACCAGAGTCCTGATCAACTCAACCTAGAAAATCACCCTAAGAGACTAATCCTGACTGAATCAGGCCCGGCCACTATTGAGGTCAATCATCCACTGAGCATGACAATTGACGGGGCAAGAGACCACGAAGACAAATAGGCCTGTCAAGAGGACTTAGAACCAAGAATGGGTTTTGATCTGGTCCTGATAGTCCTGGACCCTCGTGGGAGAAATCAAAGACCACTGTGGGACAAAGAGAACTGCGCCTATGGAGGACGTGGAACACATTTCTGTCAACACTACTCGCCCTGATCTTAAACTCATGATACAGACTCGAATCCCGACAAAACAAAGGGAGGAGATTATAGGTTCCTCAAAAGTAGTATAGACGTGTTCACTTGGTCACATCAGGATATGGTAGGCATCAGTCCCGAGCACGAGTGTCATCGCCTTAAGATCGGCCCTAATAAAAAACACGTCTCTCAAAAGAGGCACAAATTTGGCCCTAAAAAACATGCGGCTTTCACTGAAGAGGTCATGAAGCTCTTGGACGACAAAATGATCGAACAAGCAAGGGAGGAGTCCTAGTGGAGCTCTAAAGTTGTACTAGTCAAGAAAACTAATGGAACCTGGAGGTTGTGCATTGATTTCACCGACATGAACGACACATGCCCAAAGGATCACTTCTCAATGCCCCAGATTGATCACTTAGTGGATAATACTGCATGGTATGAAATAATGTCCTTCATGGACACTTTCGCAGGATATTATCGAATCCTGATGGCAGAGGAGGGTGTGAAACATACAACCTTCCTCATTGATAAAGACATGTATAGTTGGAAAAGAATGCCTTTGGGTTGAAACTCAAGATGTTCTCCAACCAAATCGAGAAGACCATGAAAGTCTATATAGATGTCGTCAAGAGTGTCAGGAGAGAGGACCATCTACGAGATCTCGCTGAGGCCTTCACAATCTTGAGAAGCTACAATATGAAAATCAACCTTAAGAAGTTCCATTTCGGGGTTGAGTCAGTGAAATTCTTGGGACACATCCCTAGTCAACTAGGAATTGAGGCCAACCCTGACAAAATCAAAGAAATTCTGGATCTCACTGAGCCATCGAACATAAAACAAGTGTAGCGTCTGATAGGATGCTTAGCATCCCTGAACAGGTCATATCAAGACTGGGGGATAAGAGTAGACCTTTCTTCAACACTATCATGAAGAACAAGTTCTCCTGGAATAAAGAGAGTCAGGAAGCCTTCCGTCATCTGAAGGAATATTTGGCCAACCCTTAAATTTTGTCCAAGCCAGTACCCATCGAGAAACTATACCCAAGGATGAAAATATCGGTATCGACGGAAATATCGATACCCTGAATTTATGGATATATTGGTGGAAATATCGATATCGGTAAAAAATAGAAAATTCACGAAAATTTCATTAAAATGATGGAAATTTAACATGAAATTTTAGACAATATTATTACTAGTCTTAATACATTAATTGAACTTAAAATCTCAATAAAATGAGAATCTTACAACAGACATATCAAGAAAACATACGTAAGAAATATAAAACGATACAACAATTGTTCATAATTATTGAATATTACACAACTAATACCAAAATGATGTCCTATGAGCCTCAAATGTAAAAGAAGAAAGACCATCTTGATCTAAGCAATAATGGTACCAAGTCCCGAGGATTGAGAATTGAAAAAAAAATTATTTCCCAAAATTTCCCAAAATTTTGACCGATAAATTACCAAAATTTCCACGATATTTCTCGATACTCTGCATATTTTGAATTACCCTGGACCGATATCGATATTGTAACCAAAATTTCCTGATATTTCTGATAATTTGCCGATATTTAACCGAAATTTTGGAAAAATAATCGTTCAAGTGAATTTCCATATCGGTACCTTCAAATTTTCGAAATTTCGGTGAAATTTCTTGAAATTTCAATCCTTGACTATACCTATATCTCACCACATTCCTTGAACATCCAACCAAGGTAAGTCATCCCCCTTGAAAACTCTAAGCTGATGGGTCATCAATGAATACAAGTGCGAGGGTAGAAATCATCTTGATCGGCCCTGAGGGGCAATGCTTCACCAATACATTACATTTAAGTTTCAGGGCGACAAACAATCAAGCCGAGTATGAGGCCCTCGTAGGAGGACTAGAGCTTGCAATAACTATAGGGGTCAGACGCCTTCATATCCTCATGAATTATCTATTAGTGGTGAATCAGTTGAAAGATGAATACGAGGCCAGGGATGAGCAACTAGTCAAATATCAAGACCTAGTCATCAGCCTTTGCGAGAAATTCGAGCAGGTGTTCATTGAACAAATACTTCGCAAACACAACTCCCAGGTTGATGCCCTTTCAAAGCTAGCATTCTCGACCGACTTCACCCACATTAGGCTGACTATGCTACCTGAGCCATCCATCAATAGACAAATGGTGGCATCCCTGACTGAACAAAACAGCATGTGGATGACCCCCATCATAACATACTTGAGAGATGACATACTCCCTGAGGATAGAATGGAGGTGCGACGAATTGAAATGCGAGCATTGTGATTTGTGTTACTGAATGAGCAGCTCAATAAACGAGGTTTCAACTTGGCTTTATTGAAATGCATCACCCTAAATAGTGAAGAAAAATCTTAGCTGAAATATATGAAGGGGTTTGTGGAAATCACGCTAGGTGACGATCTCTCACTCATAAGACTATTCGTCCGGGGTACTTTTGGCTAACCCTCATAAAGGATGCCCTTGCCTACGCCAAGACATGTAATTAGTGTTAGGTGCATGCCCCAAACATTTTGTAAGTGACCAAACCACGTATTTTACAGAAATACTTATTTGAAATGTAATAAACTTGGTGTTATTTGTTAAAATTTCCTTTTTGGAGGCTGACCAAACTTTATGTATTTATGATAAGAGTTTCTCTTATACCCTCTTATACAATAAACAACTAGTACATAACCCGCGTACCATGCGGGAGGTGAATTAATATTTTTAATTTTTTTTTTGATGTATATTTTATAATAAAATCTTTAGTTAATTTTTATTTTTTATTATGATTGATACGATTTAAAATTTTCAAAATAAAGATTTTTTAGGATAATTAAAAATATAATCTTAAATAATTTTTTTAAGATAAACTTGTAAACAATATTTTTAATGTTATTGTTATATTTTAGGTAAATTCTTAAATACTTTTGGTATAAAAAATTATAATTTTGACATATTTTTAAAATTTTAATTTTGACATAATAAAATATTTTGTTTTGGTTTAAATTTAATATGAACGGTTTTAACTGTTAGTTAGGATAATTACAAAATATAACCGTAAATAATTTTATGTAAATTAGTGAATTATTTTTTAGGTAAATTCGTAAATAATATTTTTTATGTTATTGCTATATTTTAGATAAATTCGTAAATAATTTTTACATATTTTTAAAATTTTAATTTTAAATTTGACATATTCAAAAGTTTTGTTTATGTTTAAATTTAATAGGGATAGTTTTAACTTTTTGTTAGGATAATTAGAAAATATAACTATAATATTATGAAAATTTGTAAATAATTATTTAAGTTAATTTGTAAATAATATATTTTTATGTTAATGCTATATTTTAAGTAAATTCGTAAATAATTTTTGTTTTAATTTTTTTTTTATAATTTTAACATATTTGTAAAATTTTAATTTTAATTTCAACAACTTTAAATATTCTGTTTCAGTTTAGATTTAACATGAATGATTTACAGTTAAAATGTTGCGTAATTAATTTTTTTTTTATCGGTAAATGTTAGTTGTTAGTAGTTAGAAGTTAGTTACACCAAGTCCACAAACACTTCAAGAATAAACTCCTAGCCAACCTTATATCTCCCATCTCCAATTCATTCCCAGAGGGAATCGAACACGGGGTCACTCACTCAAGTGAGGAGTTAGGTGGCCTAGTGAGCTAGCCCACCTGGTTAAAAAAATAATATTAAAATATGTTGCGTAATTAATTTGGTTTAAAAAAAAAATTAAATTTTGACATTTTTTTAAAATTTTAATTTTAATTTATACAAATATTTTGTGGTTATGCTAAAAAAATTTTATTTTAAAAATTTTAAATCGTATCAATCATAATAAAAAAGAAAAATCAACTAAAGTTTTATTACAAAATATATATTTATAAAAATTAAAAAAAACTAATTCACCTCCGGCGTGATACGGATATAGCCACTAAGATAATAAAAAACTTACAAATATAAGCGATTAAGATAAGATATTTTTTTCCAATAAAAAAAAATGAGCAAAGATTTAAAAAAAAAAAAGGAGAGAGAATAAAATAAACGACAAAAAGTTCTCCCTCCGTCCCATAATTGTTTTCACATTTTCCTTTTTCTTCCGTCCCACAATTATTTTCACACCCTATAAATGAAAAGTATTACTTTAACTTTATCCTCACAAACCAACTAATCTCATTATTTTAATAATATAACTAAAAAAGAATGTAAATAATATAATGATATAAGAATGATGGTGTGCCCAGCCGCCGTTCCAACCGCCGCCTCGTGCCACCACAGCATAACGCCACGTGTCATCTGCCGAATCGCCTAAGTTTTTACCTTGGTTTTTTTACCTTTGTATTTACTGCGCCGAATTAACCAAAAATTTCGTATGCCATAAATGGGTAGATGCTTCATCTCCTATATATCAAACCCTAATAAAAGGGAAAAAAAGAGGCAAATTAATTTTTGGAATTAGGAATGGGGAGGAAGAAGCTGGAGATAAAGCGAATCAATGACAAAAGCGGGAGGCAGGTGACTTTCTCTAAGAGAAGGAAAGGGCTGCTGAAGAAGGCACAGGAATTGTCTGTTCTTTGTGATTTGGACATTGCTGCCCTAATCTATTCTTGCCGTGGGAAGCCCTACCACTACTCCAACACCAACAAGTAATTCTCTCTCTCTCTCTCTCTCTCTCTCTTATTAATCTTTGCTAAATTCAGATCCAATTGCAGCCCTAAGGTTATGATTTGCCCAAAATAGGAATTATAATTAGAAAAATAAATCCGAGGAATTGATAGCAATGTGACAGTTTAATTTGAACATGTTTTGGTGCAATTGGGGATATATAATAATAATGGGGATTGAGAAATGATTTAATTTTTAATGGTGTTAAAGTTGAGGTAGGGAAGACTGCGGAGAGCTTAAAAATTCAATATACAATTGGCTTAAGGCTCACGGGAAGGTGAATAGAGAAATAAACATGGAAACTTACAAAAATGTCTGGTAGATTAAATTGTGAAGGAGATATTTTTGAGATAATTGAAAGGAAGAGGGGATGAGAGGTATATGGTTAGGGTTATAATTTTTCCTGAAAAGAATTTGTTTTTGGATTTGTAAGGGATGAGTACGCCTTGTACTCAATTTCTACAATAAATTGTTATTTACCTGATAAAAAAAATATTATAATAATGGAGTACTTTTGGAGTGGTGGGGATTATGAGTTTAAAATTTGAAAATTATTCTTGTGAGCTTGCATATGATCGACTTGCCTGCATGTAGGTTATATATGTTTTTGGCCCTAGCTTGCTTGTTATACAATTTTGATATTATATAAGCCTAAGCCTAAGCCCATCCCATCTTATCCTTATAATTATTAGACGTGAATTAATATTGATGATGTCAAATGACTCAATATAATTCTTTGTATATCTTTTTTATGCATATGTTGATTATTATTATTATTATTATTATTAGTCTACTCCCCTAAACCTAGCTAGCTAGTGGTAGTTCAGAATATTAGAAAATGGAATTATTCTTTGACAAAAGAAGTGCATATATTAATCATTCAAAGATTAATCCTTATATATATTATCTAGCTAGGTGAGGGGGGAAATGACTAATAAACCTGAAAACTTAATTAACAAAGGAAGTCTAGGTAATGTATAAGTCATTAATAGAAGGCTGACCAGCCTAAGAATGATATGGATTTTGTGTAAGCATAAGCCCATCTCATCTCATCCTTACTGGTTATCATATAATCTGACCTCTATAAGGTTGTTAACATTTGAACCATATATTGATTGCTTTATATTCTAGTGTACAGCTTTTATAAAAGGGTACTATAATTTGCAAGCAATAAACAAATTCTTTTAGTTGTAATCAAATAACCGATAAATATATTGTCCTAATGTTTTAAATTCTTTATGGCTTAATTAGCTATCATGATGCGTATGTAAACACCAATATATAATGAGGTAAATGTATGAATCGATCATTTTTATTGTTATAATACACTAATTTTTCTTATGCCAAATGTGGTTGAACTCCAAGTTAGCTATCTTCAAATGTTCTAGCCAATATTTAATGTTTTGAGTTTTGTTCTAAACTATTTAAACGGGAATGATAACAAGAAAATTAAAGACACCAATTATTACACTACCAGAGAAGTAAAAACGAGCAAAATTAACAATTTAAGAAGAACACTTGCCCTGAAATCAAATAAAAAGAATAAGAAGAACACTTACCCATGAAATCAAATAAAAAGAAAGAACACAACTAAATACTAGAAGAAATTTACTAAATACTAGGGATGACTAACTTCGGTTAAAATGCAAGGGATGGGGATATGCTTCGAGTAATTTCAATGGAGTTCAAACCAACGACCTATAGTATACATAGTCAAATCCCAACTTATCAAACAATTGAACAAGGATAAATCTTTACACAATTGATTAACTTTCGTTACACCAATCTAGTGTCTAATTATGAGTGTTCTCGATGATCTATCCCTCTCAGTGTAATAGACGTCCTAACAAGATCAATTCAATGGCTCTTTTAACACAACAATACACCCAATATACAATGAGGTAAATGTATGAATCGATCATTTTTATTGTTATACACCAATTTTTCTTATGCCAAATATGGTTGAGCTCCAAGTTAGGTATCTTCAAATGTCCTAGAGACATCGTCCAAATGATTCATGTAGGAAGCATTTGAAAACTATAAACATATATTATCTACCAAATAATTGAGGTCACTGTTGAATGTGATTGACAAATTTGTGTTTTCACCAATTTGATAAGCCTACAAGTATATAGGATCAATCTAATATGAAAATTTACCAAGTTTTAATTATATCAAATTTTAGGGAGATTTTCAAGAATTCAATCTTGAACATAGACATCATGTTGCTAGACAATACTTAATGTTTTGAGTTTTGTTCTAAACTATTTCAAAGGGAATGATAACAAGAAAATAAAAGACACCAAATATCACCCTACCAGGAAAGTAAAAACAAGCAAAATTAACAATTTAAAAAGAACACTTACCCATGAAATCAAATAAAAAGGAAGAACACAACTAAATACTAGAAGAAATTTACTAAATACTAGGGATGACTAATTTCGGTTGAAGTGCAAGGGATGAGGATGTGCTTCGGGTAATTTCAATGGAGTTCAAACCAATGACCTATAGTATACATAGTCAAATCCCAACTTATCAAATAATTAAACTAGGATAAATCTTTACCCAATTGATTAACTCTCGTTACACTAACCTAGTACCTAATTGTGAGTGTTCTCGATGATCTATCCCTCTCGGTGTAATAGACGTCTTAACAAGAGCAATTCAATGGCTCATTTAAAACAACAATACACCCAATATATGATGAGGTAAATGTATGAATCGATCATTTTTATTGTTATACACCAATTTTTTCTTATGCCAAATGTGGTTGAGCTCCAAGTTAGGTATCTTCAAATGTCCTAGAGACATCGTCCAAATGATTCATGTAGGAAGCATTTGAAAACTCTAAACATCAATTATCTACCAAATAATTGAGGTCACTTATGAGTGTGATTGGCAAATTTGTGTTTTCACCAATTTGCTAACCCTACATTATATAGGATCAATGTAATATGAAATTTTACCAAGTTTTAATTGTATCAAATTTTAGGGAGATACTCAAGTTTCATGAATTCAATCTCAAACATAGACATCATGTTGCTAGACAATATTTAATGTTTTGAGTTTTGTTATAAACTATTTCAACGGGAATGATAACAAGAAAATTAAAGACAACAATTATCACACTACAAGGGAAGTAAAAACGAGCAAATTTAACAATTTAATAAGCACACTTGCCCATGAAATCAAATAAAAAGAAAAAACACAACTAAATACTAGAAAAATTTACTAAATACTAGGAATGACTAACTTCGGTTGAAGTGCAAGGGATAGGGATGTGCTTCGGGTAATTTCAATGGAGTTCAAACCAACGGCCTATTGTATACATAGTCAAATCCCAACTTATCAAACAATTGAACTAGGATAAATCTTTACCCAATTGATTAACTCTCGTTACACCAACCTAGTGCCTAATTTTGAGTGTTCTCAATGATCTATCCCTCTAGATGTAATAGACGTTCTAACAAAAGCAATTCAATGACTCATCTAATACAACAATACACCCAATATATGATGAGGTAAATGTATGAATCGATCATTTTTATTGTTATACACCAATTTTTCTTATGCCTAATGTGGTTGAAATCCAAGTTAGGTATCTTCAAATGTCCTAGAGACATCGTCCAAATGATTCTTGTAGGAAGGATTTGAAAACTCTAAACATTTATTATCTACCCAATAATTGAGGTCACTTATGAATGTGATTGACAAATTTGTGTTTTCGGTTGAAATGACTAACTTCGGTTGAATGACTAGGAAAATTTACTAAATACTAGGAATAACTAACTTCGGTTGAAATGCAAGGGATGGGGATATGCTTCGGGTAATTTCAGTGGAGATCAAACCAACAACCTATAGTATACATAGTCAAATCCCAACTTATTAAACAATTGAACTTGGATAAATCTTTATCTAATTGATTAACTCTCGTTACACCAACCTTTTGCCTAATTGAGAGTGTTCTCGATGACCTATCCCTTTCGGTGTAATAGACGTCCTAACAAGAGCAATTTAATGGCTCATTCAACACAACAATACCCAATTGAGCTAATGCAACTCTCGCTTGATTTTTACTTATTTATAGAAGAACAATTCACTAAAGCTCAGTAAAATCACAATATAGGAGTTCAATTATCAAACAAGTAAGAATCCAAACACATATACCATAGAATCATCAATTTTCACCCCACATCCATAATCCAAAGCATAGAATACTTAGCCCATGGTCTAGGAGGAAAGACTCATGGATAAACAACCTAGATTAAGCATGAACTTAAAAACTCAAGAAAATTGCAATAGAAAAAAAAATCACCTCAAACACTAAACAAGCTAAATTTTGCATAAATCCATCAATTCGACCATGTGTTTTGCTTTAAAATCTTACAAATGCAGATATTCGACATAAACTATGCTAATCTTCAAAGACACAATTGAAATTTGCAAAAATTAAACTAAACTATGTGGATTGTTGAAGAGGAAATGTGAAATCTAGAGAGAAAATTGTTCTTGCCTAAGAAGGGAACATACTAAGATATGCATAATGAGGGCTTTTATATGAGTGAACAATGTGTAAATACGCGATTTGCAAGTTAGTCCCTAAAATCTTTGAAAAAATCTCATTTCGGATTACTTTCGAGCACGACACATGAATTTCATAAAGTGGCATGGCTATGCGAATTTTTCCTTTGCCCATGCAAATTATGTCGGGGGTATCGCACGGGCATTTCACAAAGCACCATGACCATGCGAATTTTTGCCTCGTCCAAGCGAATTACTATGGCGACCCTTGAAAGGCTACTCACATCATGACATGGGCTTTTCACATGTATGGCTCGAGCTCTTCACATTTTCAACTTTTCTTCATAATTTTCAACATTTTCACCTCCATTTCTTCCCTTTCTCATCATCTAGGTTTGATCTGAGCTTTTTCTTATTACGAACATTTATCATGATTGGTTGCTTTGATCACTTCTACCCATTTCTTCTCAAATTCTCGTCTTCTTGTCACCTAATAATTACATCGCAACATTTCCTCCAAAAACGGATTAAGTAGACAAAAGAGAGCTATTTCCCTCAAAATGACACACAAATCACCTTATTATAAACATAAATAGCACAGATGAATGTCCCTCTAGGATAAGGAAAAGTATGTCAACCAGTCGAACCGTAGTCATTCCGTTCATCACAACACAATGACTCGAATGAATTGGGCCAAATCTACATGTCATCCTACAATTCTTCTCGACTATTTGTGTGAGGTACCTTACTCCCTAAAAACTATTATCACAACAAAAGAAGAGTCTATATGTTCAAAGACTAATCATTATATATTTTCAGATAGACCCTTAATAACGGAACTCTACATGGGGGACTCCATGCTTTGTAGGGAAAATATGCTCGACATGCCTAAAAACTTACAAAAGCAAGCTCGATTGGTCATGAGGAGGCTAAAAAAATCTAAATATAGTATTTATTTTCTATCAATACTAAGAAATTCAAAGGAGGACATAAGAGACTCATGCATTGAGCTACGAGGGAAAAAGTATTAGGTACGGAGGAACCCGGGGAATATACTCTCTCCTCCTATAAGAATTTCCACTCTTTTTTATTTGAATCTCACACAAATTTGTGCACCATTTAAAAAACATCAGTTTGTGTGTTCACTTACATAACTATACACATATTTACCAATATATAAATATTTTATTAAATTTTTTTTTTTAATAACGTAAAATCTCAGTGGTGCAAATTCCCGGAAGAAGTAAGTTTTTCTCCATATACCACATATTTATACCACTATAGGAAAATATTGTCTTGCTTATTACTGCACACTAGTGATTCTCCCGTGCAATACAAACATCAAGTAGATTTTAAATGCATGATTGCTTAGTGAAATGAATTATAACAAAATTTTAAATTAGGTATTGTTCATCTACCAATTAGTTTTATAATTTCTTTTGCTACTACTTTCTATCAATATGAAAATATTATATATGGGGTGTATTGCAATTTTTTTAATTAATTCATATATTTTTATTTATAAACTAAACTTAATAAAATAATTTGAATTTTTTTTTTATAATCTATATAAAAATTATTTAAATTCAAGCATATAACTAAACCCAATAAACTAACACTTTAAAAATAATAAAATAATATTTTGTATGTGAATATTGTTTTTATATGTGAAATATATTTGTTAAAATTTAAAATTTAGAGGATAATCATTTTTATATATAGTGTGTAAAAATATATTTAAAATTAAAAAATTTTAAAATTTTTGAAATTGTTGGTATAAAATAAGTAACATTAATTTTTTTTAGTGGAGAGTAAGATACACTATGACATCATAAAATGAGTGTGCTCCACTTGTTTCGATAAAGGATCAGGATATTCTCCCCCCATTTTTAAGTAGTTCACCCCCACTTCCCTTCTTATTTTGAAAATAAATTTTAAAAGACAAAATTATCCTTTAAATATTTTTTTTTAATTATAAAAAGATCAGTTCACCCCCTCTTCAAAACTTAGAATTTGGATCTATGCCCTTCTTCCAATTCTTCAACAATATTTTTTTGAACAAAAATGTTGAACTATTAACGTTGAAATAATGAATTTCATGACCGTCATCTTAAAACCGAACCACCGTCGCCCAAAAATCGACACGATTTGACCGAATGCGAACTTTTTTCTAAAAAATTTCGTACATATTTGTTCGACACTGGTTGGTAGAACAAATGCATAATGTTCGGAAAAAATTGTTGAACATATGCACTTTGTTCGAAATTTTTTGATGAACAAATGCAATTTGTTCGAAATTTTTTTATGAACAAATGCACTTTGTTCATAAAAAAATTTCGAACAGAATTTCGAAGAAATTTTTTTGAACAAATAGCATTTGTTCAAAAAACCAGAGCCGAACAAATGATTCCAGCGATTTTTTCGTGATTTTCAATCGTTTTTGTCCGACGAATTTTCGCAAATGATTTTCAATCGATTTTTAATTCCAAAATTTGTAATAGTAACAACAAAAGCTCATCCAAAACTCATTCAAATTCATAAATCATTCAAATTTATTCAATACAAAAACCTAATTAAATACCAAAAAAGAGAAACCAAAATCTTATACGATTCGTTTGTCGGCGTGGAAGAGACGCCGATGGTGGTAATCGGTGGTGATTGGAACGATTGTGGTGGTGGATGATCTTGCTCCCACATTTCTTGAATGAAAAGGGGAGGGGGGTGAATTAGCAAATATAAATCTTAGTTTGTGAGGGAAGGGCTAATTTGGAAAATATGGGTGGTGAACTGAACGAAAATTGTGGTGAATTGAAGAGGGTGGTGAACTACTCAAAAAAAGGGGGAGAATATCCGCATCCTTCGATAAATAAATTTCGTTTCATCCCGACTTCATATGCTCAAAGCCCAATTACATATATTTTAGCTAAATGGCCTCCTTCATTCTTCAAGACGTCCTTCCTGCCATGATCTCAGGAAAAGGAAAAAAGAAAAAAAGGTTGAATTTAACATTCATGACATCTTAATCTTAATACTAATAAAAACAACAATTACAATTAACAAGTGGGCATCAATTTTTTTTTAAAAAAAATTCTAATATTGTTTTTAATTTTTAATATCAACTTCACTAGTTCTTTTAATCATAACAGATAACTACACTCATAAATTTTACAAATTAAGGGGCGCTTGGTATAAATTTAAGATGAGAATGATGATGTGTATTATTAAAGGGATAATCACTATGAGATTAACGATTATTCTTTTGTTTAATTCATGTTTATGATTTCATTCATGTATATAATACCAAACGAGCTCTAAATACTCTTATTTTTTTACACGGAAAAGTAATTTCGAAGACCAATGTTCTTCATGAGGAAAGTATACAGATAATTTAGCAAAAAAACATATAGTTCAAGATGAATATTATATAATTGAATGTTTAAAATTGAAGAGAAGTGAATATTTACAATCAAATAATAAAATCCTAGGGAAGTCAAATTTTACTTTCACACATGAAGTTCATTATATGTCAATAATCTTATTTTTGCCCTTGCTTTTAATCCTTATGAATTACAATTATATTAACCAATTGTAGGGTCAAATTTTTGTTGTTCAGATTTTTTGTTTTGACATTGTTCTGTGGGTATGACAAATTCTCAAATTCAATGTAATGACAATGTGACAGCTACTGGCATTATTCGGGCCTAAACCCAAAACTCTATGTTTGCTTTTGTATTGTTTCACTCTTTTTATTTATCAAATGTAATAAGTAGTTATTTAATTTACTTCAAATAATCTTGACATTACTTTTGTATAATGTAAGGAAAATTGTCAGTGGTCCTTTGGTGTGCAGAAATGGTCCCAATTGTTAAGTTTTGGACTGATTTCATTAGTTCAATAATAATAATAATATTAAAGATAACTTAATTATATAATAAATTTTGAAAATATAGTTGATTGTAAATTGATAAATAGAATTTGAATATATTTTTTAAAAATAAATGTAAAATCTTAAAATATTAAAAAAATTATATAGAATTTGGTATAACTTGAAAAAGAGGACCAGTTCCTTGAGATAATATTCACATGAGAGTGAGATAATATTCACATGAGAGTGAAAACACAAATTTTTCGGGCATATTTTAATGGGAGCGTGACAGTCATGCTCTTATCGCCGATAAAAATGACAGTAAATTAGTATGTGATAAAAATTACTCACTCTGTCATGTAGAAGTATATACTTTGTGCTGGACATGAGAATTAAGAAAAAATGGATAAATATTGTGAATGTATTGCGGGGTTTGCTTATAAATAAAATAATTGTTTGTGAGAATGATAATAAAGTGATGATTTTCATAAAAGGAATATGCATACTTTGGTGGACGAACGAACAAAGAAAGTGTGCATATTTTCAATAGACGGACCAATTTCATATGAAAATAATCTCATAGGACAAAAAATGCAATTTTTTTATAAATCTAATGAAGTTCAAGAATCTATATTTGGTAGTCAAATGTATTGGTGTTCAATGACTCCCTGTTATTGTTGTAATATGCTTCTTGTAGAGTATAGACAATCACTGTTGGGCCAAAAGTTTTTTAATAAATTGTTGAAAGGTTTTCAGATTTTTTTTAATTTAATATGTTACATTATATATATATATATATATATGTTAATCTATTTTATTTTTTAAAATAATATAAAATTTTCATTTTTAATTCTTAATGGTTTTTAAAATTATTTTAAATACTTTTAGATAATCTTTTATTTTCAATATTTCATTTTCAATTAAAATGATAGATTTATATAATAATATAATTAAAATAAAAATTTTCTTAAAATTTGTCTCTTCAATGTTTAAACTATTTTTAGATTTTAGTTTCTATTTATTAAATAAATTACTTTAAAAAGTTTTTAGCACCCTAATTGTTTATTTTGTTAGTTGACTAATTCTCAACTGCCATCTTGATAATGAATGATTAAAGAAGTGTAATTTAATGACTCCCTTTATTGAAGAGTGAAACTTGTTAACTAACAATGAAATCGAGGTAAGTCTGTTATTATCCCATAATTAGCTAGTGAGCCTGACGAGCCTAATACTACTGAGTTAGAACTCGAGCTCGTCTCAAATAAATTTGTGTTGATTTTACACTTTTTTCTTGTCGAGCTCCTTGTGAGGTGACTCAACTCACTCATACCCCTAGCTTCTACTAATTATATATAATTAATGCCAGTGTCTATGTATACCATGAAAGTACTATTTGTATTAACACTATACAATATTCAAAGGGCATGGCAGATAACATAAGCTTCATGTCTATTTGGACCTAGCTAATTGTTGAATTGTTTTTTTTTTTCAAATTGATACGATCACGAAAATATTATTTCATTCGACCACTTATAAATTTTTGATAGGTGTTCAAAAATATTGAGATGTATCTAAATAAATTTTTATGAAATAAGATTGAGGATGCATCTTATAATTTCTTTTTTTGACTACATATATTATGTTGATGTTAGTTCTCGTGGTTTTGACTCATGAATATTAATTGTCTTCATGTTGGGCTATAGATTTATTTTGTATACTACAACGAATAATGCATTCATATGGAATATGAAAATATAATTCTTACATGTATAAAATATGAAAGGATTATCGTTTTTAGTATTAAAAACTCGTACATGCATCTAATGCGTGCCTAAACCATCCATGCATCTAGTAGGAGCATTTCAAAATTTCTTCTTGTTGGAACTTTTGAGATTTTCAATCTGTCTTGTGGAAAGGTATTTAAATCTCTAATGCACGTTTTTTTTCTATGTTAGGGATAATTATTTATGGGAACAGAATATTGCTATAGAAAAATACACCTATGACTATAATTTTCTTTAAGTAGTATTCCCTCCGTCCCTGATATTTATTCTCATTTGTATGGGCACGAGTTTTAAGAAAAGTGAGATAAAGTAGATAAAGTGAGGATAAAGTGGAATAATTGTGGGGTTCACCAGAGAATAAAATGATTGTTTGTGAGTGTGATAATAAAATAATACTTTCTAAAAGAGGAATGAGAATAAATTTGTGGGACGGACGAAAATAGAAAGTGGGAATAAATTTGTGGGACGGATGGAGTAGAAGAATGAATCATCTTAGAGAGGTCATTATCTCATATTATTCGTTTACTAATTAAGTTCTCATCATATTTTCTGAAAAATATATTTGATGCACTGGTATTTTAAGCTCGTGCAGAGCAGGATCATGGTAAGGGAGTACTGTCTTGAGAAGCAAAACAAGCACGTTTTCCAGATACGTTGGCCCTTATTCTGTATGAATTGAATGATACGTTGTTCATCATGCCAGTATAGGCTTGCCTTTTTGATTTTGGCTTATTATGCAATTGGAAGGTTTGATTTGAATAAGTGATGCTGGAAATTGCTAACTAGCATTTGTTAATGAATGAGATTTTGTTGTTCCATAAGGGAACTGGAGACAAATCTACGTCGTATCATTTCTTAGGCCTCTCTAGTGTTAATTACTTTCTTAGAAGCATGTAGCCTTTGTCCTGGTTTCGGGATTTTGAAGTTATGACCGTGTTTCATTCATACTCTGGTTAGTGTTTCTTCCTGAGTTAACCCGAACATTTCTGCTGCTATTGTTTGTAGAAAATCCTGCTTGCAAGTCAGGGAACATAGCTAGCTAGACGGGGCAGAAGTACTTATTTGTAAAGTTGCCCCCTCTTAGCTTTTGCTTTTCTCAGAATTACTTCTAAGCTTTTAGTACTTAATTAGTAGCATTTGCTAACACTCCCTAAGAAAGATTAGAAGACACAACAAGATATATTGCCATGCTTTAATTGCTTATTTTGTGTCTATTTCATTCCAAATCTAGCTAGATCCAATATCCTCTTTGAGAAATTTCAAAGAGGAGTTCCCTGTTAAAGAGTAGTTATAAGTTATAGGATTTTTACTTAATGTGTGTCTGATATCGCTTAACTTCAATGCTATGCAGCCTGACCGACATCCTGGGCCGATATCACAGTAGTGCTACACAACAGGTAAGAGGATTTTCTGTTCAAGTGAAAACTAGTACGATTGGAGGTGAATGTATCGTCAAAATCAACGACTGGAGCAGATACTTTACGCTCATAGTAAAAAACCTGCGTGGATTTCTTCCCAAATGATGGCATATCTGACTTAAAGCTTATGTATGAATTTAATATTCAAGTCTTCATCCAGCAGGTTCTGAATGCTCAATCCTGCATTCTGCAAGGAAGATGAGGCGACAACTCTAGAAAGAGTGTGGATTTGAATTACTTGTATTATGATCAGATCAGATTATATTATAATTGAAAGTGTTTTTATGTCAGGCTCGTGATTCCAAATATGGAGAACTCCTCCAAATAGTGGAAAGGCAGGCAGCTGCGGTCCATGCCTCTACGTACGTTGCTTTTGTTATCGAGTGGAGGAGTATTCACGAGTTTGTTTATGTTTTGCAGGGAGGTTGAGGAAGACGAGCTGAGTGTGAATGACTTTGTACATCTGCAGGAACAGCTCGAGAATGCACTTATTCTAACACGAATGGCTAAGGTACGTACACCTCCTCTACTATCAGCCCTGCCCTGGTGAAAAGCAGGTTTTGATATCTATTCTATGCACAACTGTTCCCTTATGGAGTCTAAGAGCTAAACCTCTCCCTCCGAACACTAGTTACGATTTTCATCCCGAGAATTCTGTATATGTCTATGAGATCGAGCATACGTAGACTTCATATATATACTTCTTTCATCCTGGGTTTACTTGCACACATACAAATCAAGAAAAAATGTAGTGCATGTATTTTTATGAGAGTGTGCATAAATCAAAATTTATTTTTAGAGTGCAAATAATGTTGGGACATCATGTTTGTGCAAGTAATCCCAAGACGATGATCTATAACCTAATGTTTGTACACACTACTAGACCCAACTGAGTAAATATTTTCTATAAAAACTCCAACTTTGAAGCCATCTCTCATATTAATTATTTCTTGTCTATAATACCCTGATTCCAACAGAAAAAAGTATAAGCTGGGGCGTGTTTGTATTTAGAGATGTTAAACGGGCTGATTAAAGCTGACCCTACAGGATTACGAGTCCAAATAGGAATTTAGCGGTTCAATTTAAACGTGTCTCTAACAATTGAGACCTAACCTAACAATTACATGCCAGTGCATTTTTCCTATTATTTTAAAGTAAAAGGATGCATTAATTAAAAAGAAAAGAAGATGTAATAAAGCTTTAATGAACATACATATATACTGCAGGAGAAGTTGTTGGAGGAAGAAAAGAAGCTTCTGGAGACCAAGGTGTGCATCATCGATCCATCTCAATCTACATACATATATATATAAATTAACCAACAATTAATTAAATTCAATCAAGAATTACATATAAATATATATACCTTATTATTATTAATTAATTGCATGCAGATTGGTGGAAGCAGCAGCAGCAATAAATTATCAATTGATCTCAACATCAGCACCAGCAATAATAATAATAAGGTGGGAATCGATCTGAACGTCGTTCCTGCAGCACATGACCAAACACTCAATTGAGCTGCATGCCTGTGGATATGTATAGATATATATATATATAGAGAGAGAGAGAGAGAGGTGCTGCAGTATTAGTAGTTTATTTCTAGTAACTGCAGCAGTAATATCTCCCAAATAAAATTAAAGAGAACCATTTCCCAGAATCAACTCAATATCATTTTCTTCATTATGAAGAATAAGATGGATAGATGGATGATGTATCAAATGGACAAAAATATTCTACACTAGTATATAGATATATATATGTTTAAATTAAGCAACTATATATGGAATGCAACATACTTACCATGTCCAAACTGATATATATATATATATATATATATATATGCAATGACCAATTAATATAGGTGTTGGAGATGTGTGCCAAATGAAAAAGATTTATATGTTAATGAATTAGGAGACACGTTGACGGTACACATGTTGAGAGCTTCATTGTCAAGTAATTTAAATACAACTATGCCACGACCCACATATATACGTAGTCATCCACTCATCCACATTTTTTCGATTATTAATATATAGGCCTGGTTATATATACCTTTATTATTATTATTTTTCTTTTTTACGTCTGGCATAATTTTAAAACTAGAAAATTAAGTCGATTGAAGAAATACAACAATCAAGCGTAGCCCTTGTATTCCTCCCAAGTAACCGGAGTTTTGGAAACTTTATACTCCTTCCGTCCCACATGAATTTGTACACTTTCTTTATTTGAACGTTCCACACAAATTTGCACACTATTATAAAAGAAAATATTAATTTATGTGTACACTCACAAACCTATACACAAATTTATCTATATATCCACTATTTTATATATAAAACATATTTTTCTTAAAAAATATGCTGTCACGTAGGGTGTAAATTCCTACTGGACGGAGGAAGTATATAAAATAGAATCTCTTTCAAACTCAAAAAAAAAAAAAAAGAGAGTAATAAATCCTATCATCTAAAATTCTAAACTTATAAAAAATTATAAAATTAATTTATTTATATCAATGAAAGAATTGCATATCAATCCTAGTATTCCTTCGTTTATGGGTTAAATTCTCTATATTTCTTTTTAAAGGAGATCCGATGAGGGCACTACCAAGACATGGCATTATTAACATAATTTATCTATTTGACTACCAAATATTTAATAAAAAATCCGAAGTGAGACTTGCCTACGAAATTACCTACAATATTTTTTAGTTATATATATATTTTTTTATTCTTTATATTTACAAATAATTTACTTTAATTTGTAAGCAATTGCTTATTAGTAATTAATTAACAAGAAATTTTATTTCATAAGTAAATTAATTTTATTGACTAATTATTTGTAGGTTAAGAAATTAAGATGCTTACATGTTTAGAAAATTTTGTTGGCAATTTGAAAATAATTTTACAATTAAACTTTTTTATTGGAAAATTTCTTAGGCAAATTTAATTTGGTAGACAATTCTTCATGTTTTTTTATAGTGGTGAAATTTAATATTGGTATATATAATCTTAGTCTTGTGTATGTTGGAGTAACTTCGTGGAGTAACGTTCCCACTGGCAAGAAAATAGCTTTTTTTTGAAGAGTTTAAGGTAAATTTATAAATAATAATTTTATTTTTTTATTTTAAAATAATTATGGAACTCAATTTAATTGCAGAAACTAGCAGTATGGGAACCGCAACACGAGACACATGTGGATCATCTATTTTGTGAGAAAGCGCCGGATCGGATGAAAGACCTAATCACCGCTATGAAGAAGAAGTGGAAGGAGGAGGGCTGGATTTATAATATGGGGACAGACGAGGAGGACCGCAACATCTGGGAGGGGCTAGTTAATTACTGGCTAGATCTGAAGAACATAGGGAAGGCAGAGAAGTGCAAGAAAAATCGGCTTAGCGACCCTAACGGGCAAGGCGTCGCCAGACATCGGGCTGGCTCTCGGACGATTCACGAGCGTGATCTCGCTTTTGTAAGTATTAAATTTTATAATACTAGCATTAAAATATTAAATTTTATTAAATTAAATTAAATTAAATTAAATTTAATTGATTTTTTTTATCGGAGCAAGAGTACGGACGGAAGCCCTCCCATTTTGAGAGGCTGAATTTTGGACACCCATGCAACGAGTCTGGACAGTCTACCTACGGCTGCACAACCTACCCGCACGTAAGTGTTTTATAATTTATGTTTTAATTTTAATTTAATTAATTATATTTATTAATATTAAATTATATTTATATTTTTTTAAATGTCAGAATAAGATGAAGCAAAGCCTTCAAGAGGCTCAGACTCGGTCAACACCCACCCTGGAGAATCCTTCCCCCACCCCTATTGACGAGGACCAAATCTATTTAGATTTGACCGGCCGCAAAAAGGGGGAGATTCTAGGATTAGGCAGTCACAGTAAGACTGTCTGCCTATCCCAATAGGGGAGCTCATCCTACTCCATCGGCTCTTACCCCTCCACTGCCGATCTTGAAAGTCAAATCTCCGATGTGAGAAAGAAATTGGAGAGATCTCAGGCAAAGGAGAAGAAGTTGAAGAAATGGATGAAGAGATCGGGGAAAGAGGCAGAAATGATGAAGAATTGGGTTACCCAAGCCTTGAAAATAATGGGTATGGATGCTTCCGTATTTCCTGCCGTTGAAGAACCAACGGGTCAGAGTGATGAGGATGAGGAGGTCGTCGGACTTGATGACGACGAGTTTGATTCCGATGAGTAGTTTATTAATTTTTTTGAATTGTTGAACAATTAATTTATGTTTATGTTGAATACTTAATATTGTTATTTTATATAAATTATGTTGGATGTTTTTATTTTTATTGTTGAACAATTACTTTATGTTCCACATTATTTTTTTTATAAATTTGATCAAATTGAAAAAAAACGTAACTCAATTTGGAATTATATATAATTAATTACATAAAAATACACTAATTAAAAAAATTTAGTAATGTCAAATAATAAATTTAGAACATTATAAATAACTATTGAAAAATATTATAATAAACAAATTAAAAAGTAAAGGGAAACTATTTTGATGAATTTGAAAAAAAAATGTGACTCAATTTGAAGTTACATACAGTTATTTGTAAAAAAACAAACAAATTAATAAATTTTAGTACATAATAAATTTAGGACATTATAATATTTATTCAAATGTATATATACATAAACAAATTAGAAATAATAAACAATTAATTAGATGCATTTAAAAAAAATAGGACTCAATTTGGAGTTATATACATTTAATTGCACAAAAATGAACAAGAACGACAAGTTCTCGAGTGGAACACGCCATCTCTGAGTCGCCCAGAGGTCACGTGTTCGAAACCTCTCAGGCGTGGAAATGGGGAATTAATACTGAGCCTATGAAGGCTCATGTAGAAGATGATGTGTATACCTTACGATGTTGGGACTTGGGCCAACTGGTTCGAGTCCAGCCCAGCCATAGGAAGGGCCTGAGTCGCTAATATTTATTTACCGACCGTCTGAGGCGGGCACTAAAATTTTTAAATAGGTCAAAACCCGGACAATTTACCGACTAATTAGCGATGGAATAGGCGGTCGCTAATTAGCGTCCGTCCAAAAAAATCGGTCGCTAAAATTTAGCTACCGGGTTTTCCGTGACTCACCTAATTGGCCGCTAAATCAATTGCTAAACAAGGTTAGCGACCGCCTTGCGGTCGCTAATTCGGTAGCTAATTCGCGAGTTTTTCGTAGTGACAATAGGGTAGAATAGCAGGGATTAGGAGTTATTTTTCACAACAATTTGAATTATGGTTTTGGGATTTTTATAGATTATTTGTTATTATGGTTTGATTTTAATTTCAAGTTCATTGATGTTTGATTTATTTATATTATCTTTGTTAATTTCTTTTGTCTCAATTATTTTTGTTCAGCCATTAGTCATGAGTTAAGCCCTTTTACTCTAGGTGAAGGAAGATTATGAACCTTACAGTCATTGTCTTTAATTTCTTTTGTTAAGGTAGTCTGATGAGATGAGTCCTTTTAGTAGGTCACTGAGACACTTAGGATTTTAATTTCTATTGATTAATATTTGAGACCTAATCACAACAATACGAGAATTGAGTGAGAATGATAAGGGTATTCAATTGATAATAATAGATTCTAGGATAATTGGTAAGTGCATAGAGGACATTGAGAGATGCCTTGTTGCACAGAACAAAACTACTAAAGTGTTGAGATATGAATGAGAGTTCTATTTCAACAGGATGATAATGTTTAGCTTACTCATTAGATAACCTTTACAGCGAAAATGTAGGCAATTGATTTTGACTGGTACATAAGTTAATGAGTTTGTCACTGTAATTCCCTTAAATTCTTTACTCAAGAGACTTTGTTGAGTGAACGTCTGCAATTGGTTATTGATATTGCTTATGAATTTATTATTTGAAATTAGTATTAGAGTCCTAATCACAATATACGAGAGTTGAGTGAGAAAGATAAAATATTCAGTTGAAAATAGTAAATCATAAGTTAAGAGTTAATGTTCTTGTTGTGATATACTGAATCAACTTCAACAAGACTTAGAATCTCCAAGCTATAATCAGAACTTACGAAGAAAACCGATGAACACAAATTGCAGAAATGAAGAAATCAAAGAACAGAAGAATTTACGTTGTTCGATCAAATTGATCTACGTCCACAGATGAGGTTTCCTCACTTCACTAATCAATGGAATAAATGTTTACAGAATACAAAATATTTTCACTCTAATCTCTCTAAGTATTGAGTGTGTTACTGTCACATTATGTAATTCCTGGTATGAATACATAGTTATAGACCTATCCTTTAACTGCCATTAAACTATTAACCAATCAACGAATTCGTATGGTTATAACCGCCCAGAATAACTGTTCCGGCGTCCAATAGGATTACTCCGCCAGCTGTCCAAATAACCGACTTTATCACTCTGTCAAAATCGCCTTCATCATACTCTATTTTGATCTCAGATGTCGGTTCAGGATATGACTGTCAGGATGAGTGACTCAGTAAGTAAGTGATTTCAGCTCAGGATAATATTCTCAGGATTGCGCCTTCAGGTTTACTGAGTCTTTAGTACAAGTGCCTTCACTGATCCGAACACTCAGGATGAGAGTCAGGATCAGCACACTCAGACTCAGGGCCAGTTTCTGTCAGGCTCAGGATGTCACCTCAGGAATTTTCCTCCGGATCCAAAACCTAAGGATTAGGATTCCAGACTTAGATCTCAGTATCCAAACTCAGCTTATATTTACATATAACAATTCTCCACCTTAAAGTAAGTGAGTTTCCCCCATTCCACACTCCACCTCAGGACCAAGTCATGGTACATTCCATGACTGTAGCTTGATCAGCTCCAAACAGTATCTGAACTTGGAAGTAGATAAGACCTTAGTCAACATATCTGCTG
This sequence comes from Prunella vulgaris, assembly GCA_026898435.1. Lineage (NCBI taxonomy): Eukaryota > Viridiplantae > Streptophyta > Magnoliopsida > Lamiales > Lamiaceae > Prunella > Prunella vulgaris. Next base: position 109,058 of record JAPKLY010000452.1, on the reverse strand, counting down.
CATTGTCCTTAGTAGAAACCTTCTGCACTGAAATTACTTTCTTCTCCACCACATCTCTCACAAAATGAAGCCTAACATCAATATGCTTGGATCTTTCATGAAAGACCTGATGCTTGACCAGATGAATTGTGCTCTGGTTATCACACTGAACTGCAACTTACTTCTGCCTTATTCCAAACTCTTTAATCATACCCTTGAGCCACATTGCGTCCTTTACTGCTTCAGTCATTGCAATATATTCAGCCTCAGTAGTTAAGAGTGCCACTACTGACTGGAGCACTGCTCTCCAACTTATTGCTGTACAATATAAGGCTAACACATATCCTGTTAAGGATTTTCTCGTGTCAATGTTTCCAGCATAATCTGAGTCCACATATCCTTGTAAAGGTTGTGTGCTGTCCTTAGTCTTCTCAATGAGTAACCCCAGATTTTCAGTTCCTTTTAAGTATCTCATGATCCACTTAAAAGCCTCCCAGTGTGTCTTTCCCGGATTTGCCATAAATCTGCTGACCATACTGACTGGATGTGCTAAATCTGGTCTGCTGCACACCATTGCATACATTATGCTACCAGTTCCATTTGAGTAAGGAGTTTTACTCATTTGGTCCTTCTCTTCTTCTAACTTCGGACACTGACCTGATGTCAGTCTGAATTGTTGACCAAGGGGAGTAGATACAATTCTTGATTCATGCGTGTTGAACCTCCTGCGTATCTTCAGGATGTAATCCTTCTGAGTTAAGAACAACCTTCCTTTGTCCTTTTCTTTGATGATTTCCATGCCCAGTATCCTCTTCGCATTTCCCAAATCCTTCATGTCAAATGTAATACTCAGATTTACCTTCAATCTCTGAATTCTCTCAGGACTCTTGCTTGCAACCAACATGTCATCCACATAGAGCAGCAGATATGTGAGTACTTTCTTCCCTTGTTTTTCAAGACAGACACAACTATCATACCTGCATCTTGTAAAGCCTATGGAGGTCATGAAATTGTCAAACTTCTTGTACCATTGCCTTGGACTTTGCTTCAGCCCATACAATGATTTCTTCAGTAGACACACCTTCTCCTGATTTCCCAGTAGAATAAAACCTTCAGGTTGTTGCATGTGTATAGTTTCTTCCAGATCTCCATGTAGAAAGACTATCTTAACATCTAGCTGTTGCAGCTCTAGGTCCTCCTGAGCTACCTTTGACAATAGGATTCTGATTGAACAGTGTTTAACAACTGGTGAGAATACCTCATTGAAATCTACCCCCTCTCTCTGAGTGAAACCTCTGGCAACAAGTCTTGCCTTGTATCTCAGTTTCTCTCTTCCTCCTGACCCCATTTCAGATTTCCTCTTGAAGATCTACTTGGAACTGACTACCTTATGTCCCTGAACTTTGTTCACCAAGGTCCAAGTGTTGTTCTTCTCTAATGACTGAAGTTCCTCAGTCATTGCCAATATCCATCTCTCTCTATCTTTGCCTGACACAGCTTCAGCATAACTTTGTGGTTCCTGATGCTCCACTTCTTCAGCAGTTATCAGAGCATAGGACACCATGTCAGCCTGATCAAATCTGGTCAGAGGGTGTATGCTTCTCCTGTGTCTGTCTCTTGCTAGACTATAATTTATGAGATCTTGGCCTTCAGTATATGAAATTGAATGGTCAGAACGTTCATCAGTATCACTTTCCTCAGACTCCTCTTGAGTCCTTCCTGAGTTTTCACCTAACTCAGTGCCTGCTTGTCCTGAGTTCTGGTCAGGATTCTCCACCTCAACCTGAAATCCTTCTTCTGAAAGAATGTCATCCGAGTCCTGAGAGCTTATGGACTGATTGTATCCCATGACTTTCTCATTGAAAATCACATCTCTACTGAGAATACACCTTTTGTGACCAGGTTCCAGACACCATAACTTGTATCCTTTTACTCCCTTAGGATAACCAATAAAGATACATCTCAGTGCTCTAGGTTCCAGCTTATCCTGCCTGATGGCAAAAGCTGAGCAACCAAAGACTTTCAGGTTGTTGTAATCAGAGACCCTTCCATACCACACCTCATCAAGTGTCCTGAACTCAATAGCTGAGGATGGTGACTTGTTACTGAGATAACAAGCTATACTGACTGCCTCCCCCCAAAATACCTTGGGTAGCTTTGCATCTGACAACATACTCCTGATCTTTTCTAGGATTGTCCTATTCTTCCTCTCAGCAAGGCCATTTTGCTGAGGATTTGCAGGAACTGTCCTATGTCTAGTGATCCCTCTTTCTTTGCAGAAAATATTGAACTCCTCTGATACATACTCCAATCCATTATCAGTCCTGAGATGTTTAATGGATCTTCCTCTTTTATTTTCTTGTTCACTGACCCAATCTCTGAACTTTGCCAAGGCCTCACTCTTCGGATTCAGTATGAATACCCGTACTTTCCTGCTGAAGTCGTCAATGATGTCATGAAGTATCTTCCACCTCCATGAGTCTCCACCTTAGCTGGTCCCCAGATATCAGAATGAACATAATCCAGATGTGCATCAGTAGTCTTCTTACCCTTTGGAAATGGAGTTTTCTTGGATTTTCCCAGGACACAATGATCACAGAAAACCATCTTCTGTACCTTTCCATCTCCAAATACCTTCTGCTTTGAAAGTTCTTGGAACCCCTTTTCTCCAATATGGCCTAATCTCTTATGCCATATCATAGTCTCAGTGCTGTCCACAACATTGTTTGCTGACCCAGTAGAAGTGCTCCCAATCAAGATATACAATCCATTAACTTTCTTTCCTTTCAAGTATACCTTATTGCCTTTTGTGATCAGGATGAACCCATCCTTTGTGTTGAGTTCATAACCAGTTGATTAAGTGAACCCAGAGAGATCAGATTTCTCTTCAGTTCTGGCACCAGCCTCACATTTGAGAGTATTCGATCCATTCCATCATGAAGCTTCAACCTGACAAAACCACTCCCCTTCACTTTACACGTTTGATTATTGCCAAAACTACTGAGCCTCCATCAAACCTCCTCAACTCCCTGAATAATGATTCATCCGGGCACATATGGAATGAACATCCTGAATCTAGTACCCATTCATCATTCAGTTTCAGGTTAACCGTCAACACCTTAGCACTACCATACCCTTTTTCAGCAGCAACCGTTATATCAGTCTTTTCTTCTTTCCCTTGATTCTTATTTCTATCAGGGCAATTCTTCTTGAGATGGCCAGTTTTGTGGCAAGCAAAACATTTCCTCCTCTCAACAAAATCACCAGATTTTGACCCCTTTTTGTTCTTCGTCTTCTTCTTGTTCTGAAACACTTTCTTGCCCTTCTTGAATCTGACATTCAGGCCCTCAGCCTGCACTGAGCTTTTCTTGTCAGCTTGTAACTGCAGGGACTTTGTTTTGAGCGTAGCCAGAATATCATCAAAAGGCAATTGATCCTGCCTTCCGAATAATAAAATATCCTTGAAATTCTCAAAGGATTTAGGCAAAGAATTCAGGAGCATCAAAGCCTTATCATCATCATCAATTTCCACCCCAGGTTCTCAAGATCATCAGCAGCTTTGTTAAACTCCTCAAGTTGCTCAATCAACTCCTTCTCTTCAGTCATCCGGAAAGAAATCAATTTCTGCTTCATGAACAACTTGTTGGTGACAGACTTAGTTTGATACACCTTCTCCAATTTACTCCAAACACCAATGGCAGTCTTCTCCTTACACACCTCCCTCAGAGGTTTATCCCTCAAACACAGAATAATGGTGCTATGAGCTTTCTCTAAAATCTCTTGTTTCTTGCTTGGATTTTCTGACGAAGTAGATGGCCATTGATCTTCAGGATTCAGGGCGTTTGATAACCCATGATGAGTCAAGAGAGCCTTCTTCTTGATCTTCCACAAACCAAAGTCATTTGCTCTAGTGAATTTCTCAAAATCCAACTTGGTAGATGCCATTGATTGATGCTTTTACCCAGTCGATTCTTCCTTTTCCCCAAACGGCGCCACTTGTTGTGATATACTGAATCAACTTCAACAAGACTTAGAATCTCCAAGCTATAATCAGAACTTACGAAGAAAACTAATGAACACAAATTGCAGAAATGAAGAAATCAAAGAACAGAAGAATTTACGTGGTTCAATCAAATTGATCTACGTCCACGGATGGGGTTTCCTCACTTCACTAATCAATGGAATAAATGTTTACAGAATACAAAGCATTCTCACTCTAATCTCTCTAAGTATTGAGTGTGTTCCTATCACAGTATGTAATTCCTGGTATGAATACATATTTATAGACCTATCCTTTAACCGCCTTTAAGCTATTAACCAATCATCGAATTCATATGGTTATAACCACCCAGAATAACTATTCCAGCGTCCAATAGGATTACTCCACCAGTTGTACCCAAATAACCGACTTTACCACTCTGTCAAAATCGCCTTCGTCATACTCTGTTTTGATCTCAGATGTCAGTTCAGGATATGACTGTCAGGATGAGTAACTTAGGGAGTAGGTGATTTCAGCTCAGGACAATCTTCTCAGGATTGTGCCTTCAGGTTTACTGAGTCTTCAGTACAAGTGCCTTCACTGATCTGAACACTCAGGATGAGAGTCAGGATCAGCACACTCAGGCTCAGGATGAAACCTTCGCTCAGGCTCAGGGCCAGTTTCTGTCAGGCTCAGGATATCACCTCAGGAATTTTCCTCCAGATCCAAAACCTCAGGATCATGATTCCTGACTTAGATCTCAGTATCCAAACTCAACTTATCTTTACATATAACATTTCTTATGACATTGAGAGATGGTGAGGGACTGTGAACAAAACAATTAAGTGTATTGGGGTGTAAATGAGAGTTTATATCTTGATAGGGTAGTCTGCCTAGTTCACTCCTCAAATGAATTTCGTGATAGAGCTTTTAGGAATTATCTGTGGTTGGCTCATAACTGAATTCACCCAAAACATTTTACCACTCATTCACACTCACGTGTTACTTAGCAAGTTCTTGATTTATTATATTTAGTTTCTTTATTTGAATTTAGGTTTTAATTAGTACTTAGTTAGAAACCAACTTTGCAATTTCATTCTTATTTATTTGATTCATCAAACAAATCTTAGGATTAAAATTGTCTCATTGCTTCCTTAGTATTCAATATTTTTTTTATAACTTGGTCAACTTATCACTACACAATCATATACACTTGTTGGAAAGTGCATTTGTGTGCAAACAAAAATTGCTAGTCATGAGCAACAAGCGAGCTAGCTTGATTGTGTGTATCTTTCATAGGAATGAACTATTGAGTGCTATTGTTAGGACGTCTATAACACCGAGAGAGGATAGATTGTCGAGAACACTTCCAATTAGGAACTAGATTGAGTGGACAACAAAGAGAGTTGTGTTTGCTTGATTGATTGAGACTTATTCTCTAGTTTGATTGTTTGATAGATCGAGAATAGGACATTGATGCAATAGGTCACCAAGACTCATTTGATTTAAATTATCCGAAGTACACCTCAAATCATTCCCACTTCTTCGGAGTTAGTTCTATTTGATAGTTTAATTAGTTGTTTTGATTTAAGTTGTGTTTTTCTCAAAACCCCGAAAAATTTATTGCTTTAATAGTGTTATAGTAGCATTCCGATTTTTAATGTCTCCATGCACTAGAACACCTCCCTAGGGTTTGAAAATTTTATAACTTGATCAAACTTCGTACTACATTGATCCTATACACGTGTAGGCTAGCTATATTTTATGGAAACACAATTTTGTGTATCATTGATGTAGAAAACCAACTTCGTAGCGAGATATTCTGTTTCGTAGGATGGTCCAACAATTTAACATGGTGCAAAACCTCCAAGCAAACCCTCCAATTAGAGGACAACCTTTAAGCGGGTCAACCTACATTTTTTTTATGTGTATATATTTTAATTTTGAAATATTTAATATATTATTAATCAAAATTAATTGTAATAAAATAATTTATCATTTTTACTACTATTAATATGGCATGGCCAATATATAAAATACATGCATACAATAACTACGATACATGTCAACACTAACAACCTCACAATCTCAATAAAATTTATCTAGTAAATATTCATTAATCACAAAATAACTTTCTGTAATTGGAAGTTCACAATTTATTAACCACAATAATTAATAACTACTACCTCCATCCACAAAAAATACGCTTAGATATTTACACGTGGTTTAATGCAATATGTCGCAAGATATTACGGGATATTCCGATGTCCGATATGAATAAAGAGTATATTTTTTGAAAGTCCGTCATATGTACTTTCCAAAGATATTCTCTTTATTCATATCGGATCTCACAATATCCCGTAATACCTTTCGACATATTGCATTAAACCACGTGCAAATATCTGAGCGTATTTTTTGTGGACGGAGGGAGTATAATCTAATGCCTATTAAATTTATTATTTATAAATTAAACTCACAAAATTTATCTACAAATTATATTATAATTGTTAACAGTGTAAAAGAAAAAAAAAGTCAGTCCACAAAAGCCCGCAGTCCAATAGACCAACCTTTTTAGGTCTGCCCCCAGAAAATGATTGGCCCAACCTTCATTTTAAGCATGGGGTGGGGGTAGGTGGATTAATAGGTCTAGGCCACTTTAATATATCTAATACACATAAATCTCTTCATATTATTGGCAAGAAACATTAATGAATGAAATAGCAATACACGTCACCTACCATATTCCGATAAATTTAAAAAATTGGCAAAGTTGGATATGGGTCCCACACACCGTCCTAATTTCCAGAAGCTTCCAAATGTGCTTTATAATGAAAAATTATCTGTAATTGTGCACATTGGGATTCTTTTCCTTCTCATCTCTCTCCTAAAGATTTATTTACCCATCTTCTCTCGTGTGCACGAAAAGGGAAGAAACTATCCTTAAAGGAGCTATTATAGAATAGTTGGGGAAATTCTCATTTTTCTTAATTTTCAGATCTCATTTTTTTTCTTCGGTGGCATTTGAGTTCTAAAGGTAAAACTCATATTTTTCAGATTTTTTTTTATCATATATCTCATTCTTGAAGCCTATGTGCTAAGTTGTTTTGTGTCCTTGCAGAGTTTCTTTCTAGTTTGAAATGAATTTCCTCCGCTATTGGAAAGTGAGTTATGCGCCTACTGGATTATTCGGTCTTGGACTAGATACCAATTATTAAAAAAATTATGGTAAGTTAAAGTTTTATTAATCAATAATTTGATGTATGTATGTATTGCATGAGTTTGTTTAGTGATTTAAAATCCATCACAAACATAACTGGTTGTGTTGTTCATTTAAGCTTCTCATTGTTAAATTTGAATGATTTAAATTCTATTTTTCTCGTTTAAATTGAACTAGATTTCTATTTGTTAAAAATAAAAATGTGACAAAATTAATAATTTTTTGGGTTTGGTTAAGATCTATGCATATCGTTTGGGTTGAAAAATTCGTGTAAGTTATATTTTCTTATTGGTTTGATATTTAATTTTTATTAATGCATTACTTTTTTTTATTCATGTAAGTTATGCCTACTGTCTAAATAGGTCAGTTTGTTTAGATCCGTTTTCCAGAGAGCTAAAAAATCTTGGTAAAACCTTCATTTTATATATGGGGAGAAAATTGGCCTAACATGCCTAGTCCGCTTTGATAGCCCCTCATATTATTGAAAAAAATTAAAAGGTTAATGAATGAAACAGTTGATACACTTATTTATCATGTTCAAACAAATATTATAAATGGACAGTTGGAAACATGTGTCCACAAATTGCCTTATTTCTTAGAAGCTTCTCTCACAGCAATGTGTTTTACAATGAAAATTATTTGTAACCATGTGCGTGATTCTTTCCCTTACTAATTCTTATAGAAATTTTTTTACCTATTTTTTCTCTTGTGCTTGAGGAAAGAAGAAGAAGATAACCTTAAAGAAGCTAAATAGTTTGAGGAGTTTTCATTTTCTTCATTTTCAAATCTCAATTTTATTTTCTTATATGGCCTTTGAATTCTAAAGGTAGAACCATATTTTCATTATTTTTTTAATCATAATCTCATTTATTGAACCTTATGTTCTATGTTGAAATTTGATTTATTAATGATTTTATTTATATGTGTTATATGCATTTGTTTATTGATTTACAATTTGTTACATAATAACTAATTGTGTTGTTCATTTAAGTTTCTTAGTTTTAAATTTGGATGATTTTCATTTAGTTTAAAATTAAATTTATTTTATTTATTGGTTGAGTTGAAAAAAAATTAATTTAAGTTAGTCTTCTTAATGATTTGTTTTTTTTATTAATCCATTACTTTTGCTATAAAATTGAGGTGTATATTCCTTTTGTTTTCTCCATAAAATTTTATAGGTATGAATGAACTTGTTTCATCAATAAACCTCGAGTTTGTAAAATTATGTATGACTTAATCTTAGGTAAAATCACACAATATTTTATTATCTCTTTGTTATGTTTGTTTTTTTTCTTTTTATGTGATTATTAAGTGTGTCGGGATATATAAGCCTTCTTCTTCGCTTAATTTAATTATTCAGATAGTTCTACGTTTTATTTGGATTTATCTTTTGTTCTATGTGATAATTCTTTTATTCATTTATATACCAAGAACAATAATTAGATTTTAATTTATTATATTTGAAAGAAAGATAATTGATTCTATAATATATGCAGCTTATTGCTTGAATTTTTGCTACTTGCTTTCATGTTTTTCAACATAGTGCTTCAAGTCCATAAAATGTAAATGATATTTCAAAATTATGTACTAAGCTCTCTTTTTCTCTCTCAATATATACGCATACAAACACACATATTTCAACTATTAATCTATTACTAATATAAAAGTGGCTAGAGCATGTTAATCTTTTTTAGACCTTTTTACCCCTGATATATTTTACTTCTTTCATTTTTATCCTGCATCAAAAAATTTCCTCCGTCCCTCTCTTTCGTCTCTTCATTTCTCTGCCTCTTTCTCTCGTCTCCCCTCTTCCTCTCCCTTTCGAAATCGATTGAAAAATTTGCCATGACGCCCAAAGATTTCTGTCCTCCAAAAAAATTCATCCATCCCTCTCTCTCTTCGTTTCTCTCCTCATCCGCCTCTCTCCCTCTCGAAAGCAACGGTTGTTTCCACTTGCCGTGATGCCCAAAGCCACTAAAGGTAAGTTTCAGCGCCCATTTGTGACAGTATAATGTGTAGTTCAAAGTTTGATGTTGTATGTCGTTCGCTAAAATTTTTGTGTGTAGTTAATCGATTCTAGGGTTTCGGTTTATTCCTAAGTTAATTTTGTGATTTCACCGAAATTGCGGGGGAAGCTGTGATCTCCGATGACGAAGGTATAACCTTCGCCCTTAAATTTTTCTTGCACTTTCTTGGAGAAACTTAAAACATTACCCCATGCTTGATTTTGGTATCTGAAATTGTTATTGTGTTTTACGGTAAAGGTTTTCCCGCATATGAGATTGGAATTGAAGACGAAGAGAGAGACGAGGAGGCCTACGAGACTAAGGCGCCGACAGTGACGACGATGAAGATGAGGAGGGCGGTAAGATGTGTTGTCAACCCATTTTCCGAGATTATTGCGCCTATGATTTCTTTTACTTTACCCCTCTGTTTTCAATGTGTTGGCCCTAGGGCTTCAACAATTTTGCATTTTTTCCGTGGGTTTTCTTGTACACTTGGTGGTAAATTCATTGTTGGAGCTGCTTGGTTAAAGGGTATTCTATCACATGCAATTAGAAATTTACTCCTTTGAATTTATGCAATTCGAATGCAATTGTGCAGGTGAGGTGTTTGAGGAAAAGCCTGAGAGAGAAACTTTGTTTGAAATGGGCAGCGACTGTTCTTACGCTGATGCTCAAGAACTGCATGTGCTTGCTGTCGATGATAGCATCGTTGATAGGAAGGTCATTGAGCGACTCCTCAAGATTTCTTGCTGTAAAGGTGGGGTTTCTTCCCATATATGAGGGAATTTGGAGGGGTTTGTTTCCTCATTTTTCATTTTTGTAAGCTGTTTTAGTTGGGTGCTGAGATTTCTATTAATGGGGTCTTGCAGTTACTGTTGTGGAAAGTGGGAGGAGGGCTCTGCATTTTCTGGGCTTAGATGGGGACAGAAGCCCTGTTGAATTTGATGTGAGAACCTTCACCTTTTTTCTCTGATTTCTTGTTTCTTTTCTAACTTTATCATCGATGTTTGGGATTAATGGATCGATTCAGATTCCTTACTCTGTGTTGGCCATTGAGAAAATTAATTTGATATGAATTTACCTTTGTCAGCCATTGATATTAAGCAATCCTAATCTCTATAGGAAACAATTTTGATTTTAATCTTTGAAATATTTATTTCAGGGATTGAAGGTAAATCTGATCAAGGTTTGTGTTTTTTCCAAGTTGCAAATGAAAGGGAATGATAATCTCTCTGTTTCTTCTTTTTGATGACATTATCTCTCTCCATATTTTGAACATGGCTCATCAAAGTTGAGGGAGATCCCTGTAGTGATTATGACGTCAGAAAACGTTTTGGCTCGCATTGATAGGAATTACATAAAAACAACTTTGAAAGATTTTTTTTTCTGGAATTCAATATTTGTACGTATATAAATTCCTATCCATTTTACTCTTGAGCAATTTCTCCACAATCTTTAAATTATATCATATCTTCAAGCACGCAGTTTCTTTTCTGCAATCACTTCTGAATATGAACAGGATATGAACAAGTTCTCTTTCACCCATTGTCCTTTGTCATACGATAATATCTTGCTTTGCTACACCATTGTTAATGCCAACTGCTTGGTTTTGCTTATTGCAGCATGGCTGCAACTTTTGGTTCTGCAAAGGTGTTTTCATTAGTTAGTGGTGGTCTTTTCTTTGTACTTGTTTAGGGTGGAATTTCCCAGGTAATTTATGTTGCATCCTCTATATCCTCTTTATTTGCTATAGTTAGTTAATATGATACGTAGTTTGATGCTTAAAAATACCACTTGGTTCTAAGCATTTTCTTATGGATGCTCGTCTTTTAACCTTCACACATTTCATTTCTATATTAATTTGCTTGAAGTACTGCTTGTGACGAAAACATTTGCTTTTGTCTGATGCAGTTGGGACAGAGGTTTTCACAACCACCAGCTGAAGACGTGCTCTATGCACGGACAAAATCTATGTTAAGCAAGCTGGGCCTGCAGAACTATGACAAGAACTTAAAGAATGTTTTGTTGACAGACAACACTTTACCTTTACTAACTGATATGCAAGTGTCCTAAAGTACCACAAACATAAACATGGTCTAATAATACAAAGTTGTAGTCTTCCCTTGCTAATTATTCCTGCATTTCCTTGTTAAATATTTTAGCGCTCTTAGAGACGTGAAAATACCTACTGGGCATAGGTTGCTCATACTTGATCACATAGACAGGTAGATCCCTATGCTTTATTCTACGAGCAATGTTGCTGATTTCGTTATTAAAAGAAGAAGTTGTAATTCATTCTAATGTCTGCAAAAACTCAGCTCAAAGATAAGCAGAAAGTTCGTTGTTGAGGCGCTTCTGTGCAATGAATACTTGCTAAGGGACTAATCAGCTAGACAATAGTACATTTTGAGGAACTTGAGCACTTTTCTAATTGAGGATTATGCTGGCTTATCTTCCATATGCTCTTGGGTTTTTCCTTTTCGAAATTGTTTCCTTGGTCATGTGATTGAAATTCTAAATCTTCTGATTTTCTCAATTTACGTCATCTTTTTCTTTTCATTGCGTCGATTGTGTGATATTATTACGCCACATCTGTTGAATTCAAACATACTGATTTAGTGGTAAAATTTTAAAAATATAGCTTTTTTTAATAGTATACAACTCCAATCTTTATGTGAAAGGGGGAAGGTGATCAATCTGTTGTATGTGATTTATTTTTTTGAGCTTATTCTGGTTCAAATTATATTGTTCTATTTGGTGTTAATTTTCATATTATATTGTTACAGTTGGTATTCTGATTTGAACTTTGAAATAAATCTTCTGTAATTTTTTAATAACACTGATTTATTATGTTATCAGTTGGAGAAAGAAGAACGATTTTGGTTTGTTTTTGTTCTTTACTCAGTGAGAAGGCTTAATGAGAATGGTGGCAATGTGGAGAAGGGATTGTCTTTGAGCCAGAGGATTCAGATCTCAAGCTTCTCGCGATGTCAGCTGGTATAGTCCTGGAAGTCTTAAGGTTCGATAATGTTCGGATTTTTCTACGGCTGGCCTTATGCATATAGGACGCTTTTGCAGGTAAAATTAACGAGTCTAAACTATTGTTTTCTGTATACGACAACCATTTGAGTTGCGATGAACCTGGCTACACAAAATAAGTGGTTGAGGAAGTATTTGCAAATTGAGAGGTGGGTTTCTGCTCGTTTTTATCTTAAATAACCTTTTTTTGTCACTGGCCTTCTAACTTATTCTCCACTCTCTATTGTAATTATAGATTGAAAAAGAAGCCTTAGAGTACAATAACCTATTTAATTACAATTGAAAAGAAAGCAATATCAATCCCATTTGGAAACAATTGTTTGTTGGGAGATTTCACCTTTTGCGTCAGACATCTTTATCTTATTTGAGTTTGATTGAGTTTGGTTTTATAGCATAGTTGTCAAACAATTTCTCAACAATCATGTACAATAAATGTGCACAACGAATGGCCCACGTGCAAAGCACGTGTTAAGCAACTAGTATATATAAATATATGGTCAATACATATGTTATATGGTTTATGTACATAAACTTACTGTGATAACAATTTTTGTGTAAATAAAATATTTATTAACACTTGAAATTGATATACAATGATTTATATCTTGAATATATTGGGTTCTCTCTCTAGCTATGATCCTCTGATTCTCCTTCAACTTTAACTTGGGCTTGACTTGTAACGCTTGATCCAAGGACGGTCGTCTTGTTTTGGATCGAGCGAGGTCTTTGAAGATTTTGGTGAAGAATACTTCAGATTTGATGAAGAACGATCTTCAATCTTCAAGTCTGGATTTGATCTGGAAATGCTTGATCGGAGGGATTTGGCACCTTACTCCTGAATCGAAGTGCGTTATGGTTGAACTTGGCAAAGAACGATTTGAAGACAGTGATGAACACTTGTTGTCTTCAAGTTGATCTTCGGCTGGAAATGTCTGATCAGAGGGATGAAGCTCCTTGATTCTGATCGAGAGATGTTTCTGACTGGATTTGACGAAGAACAGTTGAAGTCGGCGAAGAAAGCTTGATGATCTTCAAGGTGTTCTTCAAGAAAAACGTCTGATCGGAGGGATTTGGCCTCTTGTCTTGGATCAAACGATGTTTCTGGAGGATTTTGACGAAGAACGACTTGAATCTTCGAAGAACTTCTTCAGATTTGGTGAAGAACACTTGAATCTTCGAAGAGCTGGATCGATGGATCTTCTTAGCTCGCAGTTTTGCTCGTCGAGAGGATTGCTGCTACTCGTTCGTCTTCGATGGGTGTGGACCACTTCGAATGAACATGAAAGGCCCCCTATTTATAGGGTTTGAAGGTGAAGACCTTCCTTTCTTGCGTTGACACGTGGCGCAATCTGGTTGGTTGATGCCGACTTGATTGACAATATTTATGAATCAACCAAATTTGGCTTGATTGATTTCCGCCGTCTTCATAAATAGGGCAAATCAGCCATTTATTGTCATTTACGAGTACCGAGAGACTCGTAATTTAATAACGACTTGTATCGTGTACAATAAATATCAATTGACTATTTAATTAGAGAATTAATTTGGTAAATCCTCAAAATGAAAATAGTAATATATGTTTGATATTTATTTAATTTATACACGTGTCATTATTTAATTGGCAAGCAAAATTTATTTACTTACAAATGCCCCCCTCGTACTTTGTTCACGGTCATTCTGGACTTGGAGTGAGTGAAGCACGAAAATTTGATCCTCGCTTGTACTTAGACTTTTGGAGTAGTGTCTGGGCCGACCCAATGAATTTTTATTTATTTATTTATTTTAGGCAATTTGTTCCCAAGAATTTATTTGAGAACTTTCAAATTGGACTTTCTTTAAGGCTATCTTTTCATTTGAGCCCAATTCATGTTGGATTTGTTAGCTGACCCAATTATGAAGCTTGGAGATTTCAGTGTAATAAAATAAGCGAACTTTTTGCCGATTTTATTGATTCCATCCTCGGGGAATTAACTGAATTTTTGGCTAACATAAGGAGAAAATTATTTCATTTCCTTTTGTAGCAGAGTCAACTCTCTTCTTTACAATTATCTTATCAAACGGATTTTGCAAAGTTTGTTTTGCAACAGAGAAAACCAGCAAGAACTTGTAGAGCTTCATATTGGCCAATTTACAAGCCTCAATTCTTGACGTGTAGGTGGCGTGAAATGGTTCAACGCGGCGGCCAGCTTCAGATCGAAGAGAGATCGATGTAAAATGGCGACGGTTGGTGCGCGAAGGGCAGAGGCAGAGCGTGGCAGTTCCAGCGGCAGAGATGGTCTGCTTTAGATTCGGCCGGCGGCGAAGTTTGGTTCGCGAAGAAGATTCTGATGACGGCGACACTCGACCGGATGCTGTTAGATCCAGGCAGTGATTTTTGGGCAGCAGTGCAACGGAGTTCGTGCGGCACGAAGATCAGCGACAGGTGCGATCTTCCGGTAGATTCAGAAGGCGGCTACTTTCGGCGACCCGACCAATATTCACAGCGGCGCGACTTCTGGTTTCTAGCGATCGAACCAGCCATGACGGAGTTGGCGGCATCATTTTTCGGTCGTGGATGCGAGAAGCAGTAAGGTGTGATTTGGGCATAACCGGCGACGCGAATCGAAGAGAGAAGCGGTACTCGGCTGGATGCACGGCGGCGCTGGCTCGGCGATTTCCAGCAACGGAGGCATCAGATCCAGCGGCAGTGATGACTTTGTGCGTGATGTGGCTTGATTGGCGACGGCGTGCGCACGATGGCAGGACCTGCGGCAACTTTGTGCGAATCCAGGCACTTTCCGGCCGTGTGGGAGGGAGGCAGCGACTTGGCAGCGCGGTGCAGCGGCAGAAGGGCCGCATGTTCGTGGACTCTGCACGATTTCCGGCGCGACGCAAGGGACGAGTTTGAGCAACACAATTCACGGATGAAAGGCATTTGACCATGGTGGAATTATTTTGACAAATTAATCACGGCAGGAAGAAGATGAAGTTTGAAACATGGCTTCTCAACTTGGGCTTTGGTATTTGTTACGGGCCTTTAAAAATTAACTCTGGCTTGAATATCCTCATCAATATATTAAAACTTGGGCCACCTTAATAATCAAGAATTAGACTTATTTAATTAAAATAAGAATTGGACTCCTTAACTAATTCATGAATTTGGGTTTGGAATATATCACTTGGACCATAACATGGAGCTTGTTCTTTTTAGAACTTGATTTAAATTGACCCAATATATTTAAATAATTTAAGGCTTTAAAGAAATTACACTTCTAGCCTATATAAATTATTTAAATACAATTTTAACCACTCTCCTTTTTGTCTTGCAGTCTTTTCATCCTTCAACTGCAAATATGATTTTCTTCAAGACCTCAAAACTTCCATCTGGAGTTCGCCACTTGGTCATCTTTCATTAGCAAGCACCAACCGACACTTGATTATCCTCAACAGCGAGCTCAACCGCTACTTGATCATCCTTAACAGCGAGTATCAGTCAGTTGATATCTTCATCAGCAAGCTCAACCACCTATTGATTATCTTCATCAGCGAGCTCAAACAGTGGACGAGGGGACTTATCTCACATCGAAGAGTGGTCTTAACATCCAAAGCATCTAAGGTGTGAATTTTGAAGGCGACAAATCGTGAAGATTTTGATTCTAGCAACGTGGAGTCTCTACCAACATTAGGACGATGCATCACCATTGAGCAAGAGAGAGTGGACGACTCTTTAAAGTTTGTTGGTGAGATGCAGCAAGCAGTAGCGCAGACCTTCAATCCTGGATGTGGCTTTCAAGCAATGAAAGTACCAATGGAGCAATTGGCATGACGGCTATGAAGGGTGCATTGGAAGGCTTGTGAGCAGCGGGGAGCAACTCAACAAAGAAGTGGCTTTGAAGCATCAAAGTAAAGTGCCACACTTCGACCTTCATTGCTGAGGTAGAGAAGAGAAGCACGAGGCACAGACAGTAGCATGCAAGCAACTTGAATATGATGTGATAGCCATTCCGCAGATGCTTTGAGTGAAGACAAGCTTGAAGGACTTGATGCAAATCTGGTAGCTCAGACATAATGTGCAACTTCTTGAGATTCTAGACTGCAGAGTGAGATTTGGCTCAGACTTTGCATGATCCAACGATGTGAGCAGCGTAACATAGAGCTTACACTTGTGGGGCTTAATCGTGAAGGCTTGAGCATACGTCAGCTTTGCAATGAAGAGGCATGACTGAGCATAAAATAGCTTGGCAACAGAGAGAAGACATGATGGCTTCATGCAAACATGTGAACTTCTGGCCACGAGAGTAGATGTTGAAGTGCACAGAAGTGATGGCGAATATGGGTGCTGCTTTAGGGGTGTACGAGACTGGCGATCTGAGCAGGCATCAGACAATTGATGGCAGCGAGAGCAGCAACTTGATGAGCTAATAGGAAGAAGAAGATGTTGTCTGTGAAGCTGGAGCAGCAACAACAATCTTTTCAGATTGCCCAAGACAAGACTTGAGCTGCAGCAGAGAGCATCTTTGTCATCAAGAAGGTCCCAGTTTTGGAGCACGCCATAGAAGAAAGCTTGAAGAAGTTCTAGTTGAAGCTAGATGCTGCTTTGAAGGACTTGAAGAACATCGATCCTTTGCATAGCTTGAGTAGGATCCATTTTGTATAGCTTGATAGGCTGCCTTTGTACTTTGCTTTGCTTCATTGTAATCAACTCCATTTGCTTTATCAATGAAACTTCATCAACTGCTTGCATTTGAGCTTCTATGCTGCCTTTATTGTTTTCAACATCTCATTAAGTATACAAACTTAAACAAGATAATTGAAACATGACTGGACTTAGAGAATTCTAAGTTGCCTACGTACCTCTATGAAGAGGATCAAGCCATAACGTAGTTCAAAAGAAATCCCAATATGATTTGATTTGAGGGGGTGCATAAACAGTTTATACTCATGTGGGCTTGGAGTGACATACAGTTTAAACTCGTGAGTCAAGGAGATATGATTTGAAGATAGTTTATACTTGTATCAGGGAGTCTTCAATTTGTAAACAGTTTAGTCTCGTGTCAAGGAGATATGATTTGAAGATAGTTTATACTCGTATCAGGGAGTAGTCTAAACAGTTTAGGCTCGTGTCGAGGAGCATTATCTTGAGCATTTTATAGACAGTTTATACTCGTATCATGGAGTAGTCCAAACAGTTTAGGCTCGTGTCGAGGAGCATTGACTTGGGAACTTTTAGATGGTGTCTTCAAGCACTATCTTGCCTTGCTGAGCCAGCTGCATGATCTTATCTTTGAAGATGAAGCAATCTTCAATTGGATGGCCAACCAACCGATGGTACTTGCAGTACTTTGGGTCATCAATTTGTCCAGCTTCTTCTGGCCGTTTCATCCAAGGCAACTCGATGAACTCTGCATCGATCAAGTCATCAAATATCCCAGAGACTTCAGAGTCTAAGAATGGATATTCCTTTTGTCGCATCTCTTTTAGAGTCAAGCCACTTTGCCCCCTGTCGCGAGGTAGATCTGTTATGTACTCCTTATATGAAGGTTTGACATATGACTTGTCACGATGCCTTTGAAGTAGTGGATCTTCGACTCCTCTTGCATCCATGCTTAGCTCCATGTCGTGAGCTCTTGTTGCCAATTCTTCAAAGGTCTTCGGCTGGATTCCTTGAAGAATGTAGCGGAGGCTCCATTGCATGCCTTGGATGCACATCTCGATTGAAGAGGCTTCAGACAATCTGTCTTTGCAGTTGAGGCTAAGACTCCTCCATCGGTTGATATAGTCGATGACAGACTCTTCTTTTTGTTGGCGAGTGTTCGTTAGCTCGATCATGCTAACTGTCCTCCTCGTGTTGTAGAAGCGGTTGAGGAACTCGTGCTTCATTTGGTTCCAACTATTGATGGAGTTAGCTTCTAAGTCTGTGTACCAGTCGAAAGCATTGCCTTTGAGGGAGCGGAAGAACTGCTTGACCAGGTGATCTCCATATGTCCCGGCATTGTTGCAAGTCTCGACAAAGTGTGCTACATGCTGCTTTGAGTTGTCCTTGCCATCGAACTGCTGGAACTTTGGAGGTTGATAGCCGACTGGCATCCTCAAGCTGTTGATCCTTTCGGTGTAAGGCTTGGCATAGCTGTGGCTTGACATGGAGTTGTCTTCAAACTTCTCATTCATAGTCTCCAAGATGAAATCTTTGATCTGGTCGACTTGTATCCCGCCATCAGCTGATATCAGCAGCTCCCTCACAGTTGGTTCGGTCTCAGCTGCTTGGTATTTGCTTGAAGTCTCCACTTCATCACGCTCTTCATCTTACTTTTCACGAGCGTGACTTGACTCAACGCCGTCCACCTTGCTAATCAGCTTAGCAATCATAGTATCTCGTTCTTTGACATGGCTGGCGAGGCTTTCAACGGCTCTGAGCAGACTTGAGAGTCTTTCTTCAATAGTTGAAGTGTCTGCCATCATCACTGAAGCTGCTTCTGAAGTTGATGAGGAGTCTGACTGGGAGCGAGGAGTTGAGCATGCTGAGTCAACTTCATCTTCCTTTGCAGCACGAGGCGATCTGTTACCCGCTGAAGAGCTGGTCTGCGAAGAGGCTTCAAACTCCAACTTCTTCGATACACTTCGAGTGACCACGTTGGCTTCAGCAGCCTTGGATAGGGCAACTCTAACAACGATCTTGCGTCCTGAAGACATGTTGAAGATGGTTGATGTAGACTTGCAGCTTTGAAGTCTTGAAGAGGAGAGATGAGAGGTAGAGTGAGGTCCCACCGGGCGTGCCAAATGTGTGATAACAATTCTTGTGTAAAAAAAATATTATTAACACTTGAAATTGATATACAATGATTTATTTCTTGAATATATTGGGTTCTCTGTCTAGCTATGATCCTCTGATTCTCCTTCAACTTTGACTTGGGCTTGACTTGTACCGTTTGATCCAAGGACGGTCGTCTTGTTTTGGATCGAGCGAGGTCTTTGAAGATTTTGGTGAAGAACACTTCAGATTTGATGAAGAACGATCTTCAATCTTCAAGTCTGGATTTGATCTGGAAACGCTTGATTGGAGGGATTTGGCCTCTTACTCCTGAATCGAAGTGCGTTATGGTTGAACTTGGCAAAGAACGATTTGAAGACAGTGATGAACACTTGTTGTCTTCAAGTTGATCTTAGGCTGGAAATGTCTGATCAGAGGGATGAAGCTCCTTGATTCTGATCGAGAGATGTTTCTGACTGGATTTGACGAAGAACAGTTGAAGTCGGCGAAGAACGCTTGATGATCTTCAAGGTGTTCTTCAAGAAAAACGTCTGATCGGAGGGATTTGGTCTCTTGTCTTGGATCAAATGATGTTTCTGGAGGATTTTGACTAAGAACGACTTGAATCTTCCAAGAACTTCTTCAGATTTGGTGAAGAACACTTGAATCTTCGAAGAGCTGGATCGATGGATCTTCTTAGCTTGCAGTTTTGCTCGTCGAGAGGATTGCTGCTACTCATTCGTCTTCGATGGGTGTGGACCACTTCGAATGAACATGAAAGACCCCCTATTTATAGGGTTTGAAGGTGAAGACCTTCCTTTCTTGCGTTGACACGTGGTGCGATCTGGTTGGCTGATGTCGACTTGATTGACAATATTTATGAATCAACCAAATTTGGCTTGATTAATTTCCGTCGTCTTCATAAATAGGGCAAATCTGCCATTTGTTGTCATTTACGAGTACCGGGAGACTCGTAATTTAATAACGACTTGTATCGTGTACAATAAATATCAATTGACTATTTAATTAGAGAATTAATTTGATAAATCCTCAAAATTAAAATAGTAATATATGTTTGATATTTATTTAATTTATACACGTGTCATTATTTAATTGGTAAGCAAAATTTATTTGCTTACACTTACGTTTTTCTTTAATTTTCCATTGTAACGATTAATTTATGATGACAAAAACTTGTGCCTTGAAATATGGAACCGATTACAATTAGTGCCTTGAAATATTTTAGTTATGTTTTTATGGTGAGTGAGATTATATTATACTTATATATCTCTATTCTTGTTAAGTAGTTATTGTATGCTTAATAAATATTTTTTATTTATGAAGCTTGTAAAGGAGACTTCAGCGACTTCTCCAAAAGTTACTTATTGAATGCTCAAGAACATATATTAACTTCTCCAACAATTGAAGCATCATGTCCCATGTGTATTCATTCACCAAACATATCAAACTATGGCCAAGTACATTTTGTGCAAGTCCATATGCCAAAGGTATTTTTTATTTATTTATATGCTAAATAGTCCACAATTAAGATTTATATTCTAATTTATTTGATTGTCATCACAGTTAGAAGAATATATGTTGGAGGATTGCCATTTAATATAATTAAACAAGAAGTTACCAATGTTGTTGAAAAAATTGGTCTCATTAAAAGAAATCAAGATGATATCCACATTATGAAACATGAGGTTGAGTTTCATTATAAATTCAAGTATTTAATGATATTCAATTTATATCATATTTTATTTATTTAATTTCATAATATTTCTAGGGTGGTTTTTGTTGTGGACATATTGAATTTGAATAGGCAGCTGCTACACATCATATAATAAAGGTACATTAAGTATTTAAAAAACTCTTTTATGTATGAATGAAATTATATGAAATGATTAGTTATATTGATTATTTATTACCTTTTAAATTTTTTCTCAAAAGTCGATTTTTTTGTACTTGTTAATGTCTTTTTTCCCTTTTTAATCTCTTCTATCATTTTTTCAATACTAACAAGTTAAATACTAAATGACTTTCATTTTTCAGGCTCATCATGCGATGTTTAGTAATAGAAAAGTGTGTATCACACACATGAGATCATCATATAATCGAGGTAAATATTAAATATCCATTTTCTATGTTGATTCTCAAGTTGGTTTCTGGTCTTGCATACTCAATAAAATATACAATAAAGTGACTCTTTCATAAGCTTTGTGTAATGATTTCCAAATAATATGTTCACGCAAGTATACGTGATTATTGATGTGTTTAAGCAAGTGACCAAGTTAAATATCTAACCTAGGGAAGCGAAGAGCTTAGACTAGTTTGATATGTTGAAAAAAATAAAATGATTCAATCTAGAAATTAAAGTTCAAGTTCAGGTTTCTAACCTACAATTACTAAAGTGAATTCTATACTAGTGAGTTTATTAATCTAACACTTGGATAAGTGTGCAGGAAAATGGTATTTGCCTTGGAAAAAACCTCAATTATGAACTAATTAAGACATTAATCCATTGTAGAGTTATTGTGCATTTCATTAGAAAATAGAATTAGATAGATACTATAATACGTATCTAAACTCTCATTTAAAACAAAAACTTTCATATAAAGTTCAATACTCCAATAAGTTGGTTTTAACCTCATAGTATTTTTCAATGTCTAATTGACATTAGCAAAAACACTTGGTGATCATTACTATCAATTAAGAACTTTAATTCAATTAACTCAATTTCCACACATTGCCAATTAAATCAAAGCAATCACATCAATCAATTCACACCTAAGCCTCAATCAATCATCTTATTGGAGAATCCAATCATCTAATTTAATGCATTCAAACAATAGAATGAATAAAAAAACTAAATAAACCCACAGTCTCCATCACCAAAAGCATAAAAATATTAATCCATGGCTAATTTGACTAAATCAACTACAATAAAAAGAGAATCCATCAAAATACAATCAGTTTAGAACAATCTTACCAATTGGAGTGCAAATCAATGCAATTGAGCAAAAAGAGAAACATTCCTAGCTAAGAGCTTGAAACCAAAATTTTTATCAATCTTCAAAATTGAATTATACAAATGTAGAGCAACTTGTGTAGAATCTATCTAATTGATTGAATTAAGAATCTAATGCAAAATATAAGGGAAATTTGAAGAATTGAAATGAAATTGTGAAGAACAATTTAGAAAGAGAAGTGATAACTTTCCTAATCTAATATCTCGTAAAAATTACCTCTAATTTAATTAAAAAGGGTATTTATAGCTTCCTAAGATGAATATTACAAAATCACTCGACCAAAGTAACTTTTGCTCCTTAGTCGATTTTTACTTTCAACGAGCCTCGTTTATCCTTTCCATGAGCTTTAAATTTCTTCCAGGCTTCGTTTATCTTGTCCATAACTTCAATACTCCATTTCTTCTCAATTCTTTGCCTTTTTTCCTATAAATATGAATATTCTTGTACCAAATAGATTAGTTGACAAAGTAGAGCAATTAGTGCCTTAAAATACATCAAATATATATACAAGTACAACTCATATAAAAATAACTCAATCATAATGCAATGTTACTCAAATCATGTAATGAAAATAGATTCTTCAAACTATGCCTTATTAGTTATTTTTCAGTTATGGTGTTTTCCAAGTAATTTTTATGTTTGGTAACTGTGATATTTGAGAGTTTGTAAAATTTTATAATAAGTTTCTTACAACTTATAAGCTACATAAAAATAAATTGAAATATCCTAACTTATTTTCTCACCATCACTATCTCCATCTCCACCTCCACCCACCTTCCCAAATCCCGTCATCCCTTTCACACATCTACCTCATTTATTGCTACCTATGAAACTCTACTAACAATTCAAAAGAAAATAATGTAAAAAATTAAATAGGGATTAGATTAGTGAAAAAGTTAATATTTCTTAACTACAAACTCATTTATTGTTATCTATGAACCTCTTATATTATTAACAAAAAAAATATTAATGAATGAAATTCTATACAAACTCACCTACCATATATAAACATATTTATAAAATTTGGATATGAGACACACATTACCCAATTTCAAAAAATTCCCACCCAACAATGCATTTTACAAAAAAATTGAAATGATTTTATTTGTGTGTCTTTAAATTATATTTTCTCTCTTGTGCGTGTACGAGCCTTTGAATTCTTTCTCTCGTGTATTGCAGTCTTTCACGTGTGTTTGTGGGAAAGGAAAAAAAGTCATAAAGGCAACTATTCTAGAATTGTTGGAGGAGTTCTCATTTTCTTCATTTTCAGATCTTGTTTTTCTAAGATCCAGTGGCTTCCGAAATCTAAAAGGTGAAACCCATATTTTTTTCAAGACTTTTATTTTTATCATATATATCTCAATTTTTTAAATCTGTGTGTTATATGCAAGGATGCAAATGGCCCCGCCTAGGGCCGCCTAGGCCCTTGGCCTCACCCGGCGGGTGAGGCCTAAGTCAAATCCTTGGAAAAAATCGGTTTGGGGGTTAGGCCCCGTCTAGGGGGTCTTGGCCGCCACAAGGATTTGGCGAAAATCGGCGGTCTAGGCGATGGTTTGGCGGAAACTAAGAAAGTGTACAAATGTCAAATGTAATTTGATTATTTAAATAAAGTAAATTAATTAAAGAATAATAAATTTACACTTAAACTATTAACTAAGTGAAAAAGAGAAACCAAACAAAATTCAAAATAAACCAAACAAAACTCAAAACTTGCCCTAGCTGCTTTGACGTCACCTGCGCCGATGCTCCCACACCGCCGTCGGAACTAGGGGCAACCTTAAATGTAAGTATGTATAAATTTCATTATAAAATTGCAACATCTATTACATATTCATCTTATTTTTAATAATGTTATAAAATAACTGTTTAAACATTCTCAATTATTTCGATTTAATCTTATTTTTAATAATGTTATAAAATAACTGTTTAAACATTCTCAATTATTTCGGTTTAATCATGGTCAACGTCCAATATGCTTAAAATATTAAAATTGCAAATTATCACATCTTTTGTTTTTATTTACCAGACTTCAATTAGTGTGTTTTATTCACTATTATTTTTAGTTTAATATATTTTGTCATCCATGTGACCTTTTTCATGATTTTGGATCAGGAGATTAATAACAAGATCATGTCGTCTGTTTACAAGAATTATATAATAGAAGTAAAAAAGGCGAATTCTCAAATAACCGTCGATAATGTGAAGAAGAAATTTTCTCAAACTTTCTTTATGGCCAAGCAAGAGAATGGCTTTTATATTTTGAATGATATTCTTCAAGTTTTGGACGAGTGCAAGACAACTACCAATATTGCTTCAAATTGTAATATTGGAAATGATTGTCCTTCTCTCACAAATTACTCAGGTAATAAGGATTTTGGTGTTATCGTAGCTACTCTATTTTAGGTGAATTTGAAAACCACTCATTAAATTTAATTATACTTCAAGTAACTCAATCCAAATGTAATATTATGTAATTAATTATATAATTTACTTGATTATAAGCAAGCATTCTCACACACTGAACTTGTTGTTGAAAATAAAATATTTGAAAAAGTCATGACTATAAATCGTTATGTCATTGACACTCTTGCAAATGATGTTTCCACTAAACCTTCCATAGCTTTATTTGTGTGAAAGTGGTGTTGCAGCGACCAAATTTCTAAAGTACTAATTTTCCCTTGTTGTAGGACTTAAAAAAGAAAAAGTGCCATCAACTGATGTACTGACTAAAAAAGTAAAACATTTCTCAGTTGACGGTAAAAGATTCTTAATTTGCCATCAATTGATACAACGGAAGCTGATATATCTTCAATTCATGTGGAATCAACTGCAACTAGTGCCTTAAAAAATCTAGTTATGCTTCTGCGGTGACTGATATTATATTATACTGAGGTATTTATTTTTGTCACGTAAAAATTGTATGCTTAATAAAATGTCTATAATTTTTGAAGCTCGTAAAGGAGGCTCCAATGACTTCTCCAAAAGTTACTTTGGGCGATCAACAACAGATATTAACTTCTCCAACAACTAAAGCATCAAGTCCCATGTGTATTTGTTCACCAGAAGTATCAAACTATTGTAGTAGTGGCCAAGCTGCACTTATTGCGAGTCCATATGCAAAAGGTAATCTTTATTTATATGCTAAATAATCCACGAATAAGATTTATAACCTAATTTATTGAATGATTATCAGAGCTAGAGAAATATATATTGGAGGATTGCCCTTCAATATACCGAGTTGCAAATGCTATGAAAAAATTTGGACCGATTAAAAAGAATCCAGATGCTATCCAGATATGAGGTAGGGTTTAAATTCTGTTCAATGTATCATCTTCAACATATCTCATATATTTAATTTTATTTCATAATATATTTAGGATGACTTTTGTTGTGGATTTGTTGTATTTGAATATGTAGCTACTACACATCTTATAGTAGATGTACTTTTAAATATTTAATAATATCTTTTATTTATGTGAAGTTATTATTTAAAGTGCTTTTTACAATTTTTCATTACTTTTTAAAATTTTCTCTTGCCGGTCAATTTTTTTTACTTGTTAATGTTATTTCTTTCTTTTTTTTTTTCTCTTTTTTGTTTTCTGTTTTTATCTTTTTCTCTATTCTAACTAGTTAAGCACTTAATATTTGTTATTTTTCAGACTCATTATGTGATGTTTGATAATAGAACAGCCTATATCACATACAAGAGAGAATCTTATCATCAAGGTAAATATCTAATATTTATTTTGTTTACATTGATTCTCAACTTTGTTTGAAACATTGCATACTCTACACGATAAATGATAGGGTAAATTGCATATTTAGTCCTATAAGAATTTGTACTCAACAGATTTGGTCTCGCGTTTTTTTTTTTTTTTAGCATATATAGTCTCATGTGTTAAAATAAATTGCACATATGATCCCATGAGAATTTGTCTTTAGCAAATTTGATCCCACATTAATCCATTAATTTTAATGTAAAAATTTTATGGGTCCATTTATCTTAAATAAGGACCAAATTCATGAACACAAATTCTCATGGGATCATTTGTGCAATTTTACCCATAAATGACATGTTCGTAAACTTTTTGTAATCAAAATAGATTCTTCAAACACTGCATTATTAGTTATTCTCCCGTGATGGAGTATACAAAATTGATTTTTGTGTTTGCTATTATTAATATATTTTTTTTATATAATTTTTAATTTTATTAATTTTTCCATAATAATTCATTTATGGTGCCATCATGAATTCAAATTCTTGTGTATTTATTCGTCGATTTTGCAGGTAATAATGGTGGACTAAGGTCTCTGGAAAAGGATGGAAATTGAAATTACAATATTAAGGCGTTTGAAGTAAAATCTGGATATTTTTTTTATTGACAAATGTTAGTTGTTAATAGTTAGAAGTTAGTTCATCAAGTCTCCAAATACTTTAAAAATTATAATAAAATCTTGATGCTTAATATGATTGTAAAATTTTTATAGTACAAAAAAGTGCTAAAATTATATTAATATTCACTATGCCAGAAAAGAGCTACGACAACGGGGATTCCCCGTTGTCGTAAGTGTTTTTCCACCGTTGTGGATCGACTCGTTGTGGTAGGTCCAGACTTTTGACAACAGGTTTCTCACCGTTGTCTTAAGTATTTATGACAAAGGTGAATACCCGTTGTCTTTACTGTTTATTAACCGTTGTCTTTACTGTTTATTAACCGTTGTCTTAAGCATATGACAACTGATAACTACCGTTGTGTTTACCTTTTATACCCGTTGTCTTAAGTATTTACGACAACGGTGTATAACCGTTGTTATAGAGTTTTAATACCGTTGTGGTAGATACCTCTACGACAACGCGTTTTGTCCGTAATTTTTACTCTTTATACCCGTTGTCTTAAGTATTTACGACAACGGTGTATAACCGTTGTTATAGAGTTTTAAAACCGTTGTGGTAAATACCTACGACAACGCGTTTTATCCGTAATTTTTACTTTTTTATACCCGTTATCTAAAGTATTTACAACAACAGTATATACCTGTTGTCTTAAATATAATCCGTTGTCAAAACTATATTTTACTCTTTTTTTTATTTCTGTTGTCGTATCTTATTAAATTTATAAATAAATATTTTTCATGCCATAAATTAAGAACCAATAGGAATGTAATCATCATAAAATATCTCCACAATTCAAAAACCACATTAATTCATACATAGTTTTCGAACGACAATCGACAAATATTCCAATTTTAATAACATGTTGTTAATCTTCCAACTTCAACATGTTCAAAATAATAAAAAAGCAATCGATCAACTTCAACTTCTGACCATTTCTAGTAAATTAGTTGTCCATGTATTCAGAAATACAGATAGCCCATTCCTCCCGCACATCATCAATTTCTTTTCTAGAGTAGTTCTTCTGTGGAAACTGTTAAAATACAAATAATAAAATGAGTAAAGGATGGTTAAAATCAACTGATGATGAATAATGATACACTTAACAAGAAGAACATTATTTGCTGTAAAATTCATAAAGATATGCTCCTTCACAGGAAATCCCCCTATTTGAAGCTAGACCATGCCCAACAAATTAGATATTTATATTATTTCTTATGAAAAACTAAATTACAATAATATATTATTTAGATATTTACATTTAGAGAGGTTTTATATTTTTAAAGTATATCATGGCATGCAATATTTCTACCAAATAGTACGTAAATAGTACAATGGGAATGTAAATAAAACACAAGGCCTGTTGTTTCCATCATGTGATTGTTTGTGGGTATAAGTACTTTTAACATATTCAAAAGCATGAAATGTATGCTATTATTCCCCACAAAAAATGATCACCTTCAACATATAAAAAAAGAAAATACAATAGGAGTGTATTTTGAAATTGGATAAAAATATATTATATACTACTACTAATTACCGGCTAACGTGGATTCACACAAATAGTTGTAAAACTTCATCAGAAGAAGAAATACAAATTAATTCAATGCAATCTAAAAGTGCATGGCTAACCACATTGAATCTATATTGTATTTATTTATTATGCCAAATGCATGCGATTCTCTCTAAATTAATTACACTAGTAATGTTAAATTTAAGTAATACTAGTAGTAGTACTACTCAAAGATGTTAAAATATGGCATTTAATTTAATTTAAGGAATCCTTCTTCATCTCTAATGTAATTATGTAAAATCCCCACCACGCTTCTCTCACACACACTAAATTTAAAAAATGTGTGTCTAGTTGCAAAATCTATATCTATATCCATACGTTTTTATTTTCAAATTTCTGAATTCTGAAGCAACAAAAATCAAATTTCTGTGATGCTATATATGAAATATGTATACATATGTTATGTAGTTTAAATGAAAATTGTTAATCTGCATTACATCATACCTCGAACTCAGCAAATTTTGAGCAAATCTACATCAATTCAGTCCTGTATTTCTGTGGAAGGAAAACACAAGGAAATTGTTATATTATTTGTACAATTATATTAAAAGAGTTTCAAGAAATCAATGATGGTGGAAACTAGAAACAAGTATCTGGGTCGCAAGAAATTATACCAATATTTATACAAGTAACAGTGGGGGAAAATAGGATATTTAAATTGTAAACATTTTTCTGTCAGAATTTGCTTCATTATTTGGAATTAACAAAATTATTATATTAATATACTGAGAAAAATAAATATACATGCAAAGAGATGGTGCAATGTCAATTTGACAATTTTATGTATTACATCTATAGATAACCCTAATTACATTCACAAGCCGTGGCTGCCATCATCATCGAAGCAGCAGTCAACTTCAGCTGTTTGATTTCTCTCAATTCTCAAACTTGCTCTTTTATATATAAGATATTTTTATTCAAATTGTCACAAATTCTTTTTCAAGAAAACATGATTTCTGGTCACATCCCACCTATATTCACACTAATAATAATCCGTCTCTTCAACAATTCCTCACAAATTTTAAACTGTAATTTTGCTTACATGTAGTTGGGCAATGACAAAGCTAGTGTAGATATTGTGATAGAGAAGTAATCAATAAATTGTCATATAAAAGATACTTGAGTTGTTAAAGTTGAGCATTATGCTCCAGAAATTCGTCTTGCAAGATTCAAGAAAAGCTGTAGCTATGCTTGTTTTTCTTTTCCTGTAATAGATAGTGTAAAGGTTTGGTGATGCACATTTTCAATTTTCTCCATTACTAACCTCCTTATTTTTAATTATTACATAAACACATTTCCCTCTAACCACAAAAACCAATATTCATCTAAACTAAAAAAATCTCCTAAAATGCATTACATAAATGTTTTGCAACAAAAGATATAAACACACTCACTGTCAAAAGGTCCTCATTTACAAGGTGATTCACCATAGTACCAAATATATGGCAGCCTCCTAACCTGCAGAGAATCAACCATTCCTCTCCTCAGTGAGGGATAGAAACTAACCACACATATACCCATACCCTGCTCCATTTCCCTACAATGAAACCAAGCACCCCCTAAATTTATCATGTACTTCAACAAGCAGCTCCAACTTTCAATTGGGGCTTATCATTATGGTCAATCTTAACTTTTTAGGGGATTTTTTTTTAATATATAAGATCTAGCAAATACTAGGGAATGAGGAACCCAAAAGACTAACTCTACACATTTTAATGCAACGTCCAATTTTTTATGGCATCAGATAAGAAATACGTTCTGCACTACACAACAAATCAACAATAAAATGTCTAATCAAGAGCTCAGCTTTACATACCACTGGCAAAAGACAAATCAGTTGTCTCAACGCTCTCAATTTGAGGCTCTGGAGATGAACACTTTCCAGGTACTTCCGAAGAATAAAAAAGGACGGACCCCGCAGTTACCATAAACTCCTAGATTGTTCAGCAATAGACCCTTTGCTCCACCTTCATCAAACTGTGCTGAGGTCTGGTGGTAGAGAGGATCTACCACAAAAGCAACTAAAGAAATGCAATAGTCAAGAATCAAAGTAGACGAAGAAATACTAGAGAGGCATTTACATTGGGACAGAATATAAAGATATAAGGAGGTATGCACACAACACATACTCGCAAAGTGATTGTACAGACTACACCAAACATTACCAAATACATCCGAGATACAACTTACCATCAAACTTCTTTACATTTATAGAAGCAAATGTAGATTCTAGGGTTGACAAAGGTGACAACTGTACAAATAACTCACCTTTTAGAATGCAGATATTTCAAGAAATTGCAATCAATTACTTGAACATATTATATAGAGACAGAATCTTAACCTTTTTCCCTTGTTCTTTTGGTTCATCACTTTCCCTTTATTCACCACTGTTGTTGGCATCCCCAACTACATTATCTGATGTACATTTATTTTCAGAAAGTAATAAGTAGAAGGAAAAGACATACCATGTAATGCCCCACATACACCTCCTATCAATATCTTTGATACTTCGCAACAACCCAAAGGAAGGTAATAACTAGGTGACTAGCTGAAGGTGGATATAGTAGGTTCATCAAAATTCAGAAGAGTACACACATGAACAACTAACACATTGAAAAGACCAACATTAAATTTTAAAGGATATACTGATTTAGGACAGGGAAATAAGTCCTACAAGGCAGTGCTGATTGAAATAAGGGTGAGTGGTAAAAGGCAGTTTTTTCCCCACAAAATTTTAACTTAGCAGAAAATAAATTCACCCAGGATAGGTGATTTCACTTGATATAAACAACATCAAATTTTGGGGTAAGCCTAATACACATGCCTATTCCTGTAAACTTAAACCATGTGAATGTCTAATTTACTAATTTATTCCTTTAAACAATCAAATGTGGAGGAATGACCAAATTTATTAAAAAAAAAAGTAACACATAGTGAGCTAGTTAGTTACATACTAAATTATTAATTACTAAAAATTTAATTTTGATCATTAGGGCATAGGTGATTTTATAAAAAAAAAGTGATAATAATGGTAGTTATTAAAAGATACACCAACTGAAACAAAACCAATCAATCATAAAACAGAATAATACTTTAAAAAACTAATCATATTCCAGCATAACACTAAATCCAGTCTAATGGTTATTATAAATTACAATTATTTGTAATAACTAATAAGAATTACTTAAACAAAAATTTAAATCAAACACATTAAAAGAGCAACAAGATAGTATTAGACTATTTAGTGACAAAAAGTAGAATAAAGCTATATCAGACCTAACCTTGTTCATCATCCTGCCCAACCCGGTTAATTCCTCCAAGGAATTTATATGCCTCGGAATGTACAGAATCCACTCTCATGGCATAAATCTTAACCCCAGCCTCAAGGGTACAACTTGCCTGCAGTTGAGTATTGTAGATAAATATAACACTTTGTTGCCTTAGCAAATAATACTAAGAATAGAAAGTCCAACACAAACAAAAGGCCCACACTCAGGGTTAATATTTAGGAGTTTTAGTTATGCAGTACGGAAGAAGGAATGTTTAATAGGAAACAACTATAATGTAACAACCATAAGCCTACATCAGATGTACATTTGGTGATGATTCACGCACTCCAAAGCTTTATTCCATTACCATGAAAGTGATTAGTAGATAGGGTGCAAAAACACAGCTTAAAGGTGCTTTTAATTAGATAAGCAGAATCTTGCTACAGTCACATATACGGGCAGAAGTGGACTTTAAGCTAAAATGAAGTTCAAAAAGATGCTTATGCAACTATATAAAATCAGAAACTTCTTCATCTGTTTCTTCAATTTATATTTCAACGAATCTAAATTCCTAGTTACAAAAGTAGGGCTTTCAAGATTTCAAATTTTACTACAAATAATTCCTATTACTGAATAATAATGTCATAAATTTCCAGAAATACAGTATGTACTAAACCTACATTTATTGACCCCCTGAAGAAAAAAAGTTAATTGTAAACCTTTTGAAAATTGGTTTCAGCATCAGTTTCTTCTTCGACCTTAATAATGTGGCAGAGATGATCTATCAAATTCAGCTCCCAGTTATTTTTCTAATTAATTTTCTGCAGAAGCGTAAACTATTGTTAAAATAAACTCTAGAAAAAGAAAACATTGACAGAGAAGTGAAATTTTGAAAAATTGAAACCGCACATTTTCACTTGCGAGTTTGATGCAGTTCTGAAACAAATCGAGGATCTGATCTTTTCTTAGACATGGGTCGGCAGTAGTTGAAGCGGAGGTGTTAACGAAGGTTGGCTTGCGTAGGATGGCGGCGGCGCGTGCCGCTCGTGCCTGATTTTTTGTCCAAACTGCCTCTATCGCCCGATTTTCGTCAAAATCGCCTTCTTTGCCCTCCTCTCCGCCTCCACTTTTGCCGCCGTCGCCGCTTTATTCACCAACGCAGAGACAATCGTGGCCGCAGCCAACAGCTTCCTCGCGGTGTCTCTATCAATCAACAAGCTGAAACCCTCGACGTTGCCCTTTTCGGCCATTTTCAATTTGAAAATGCAGGCATTCAGACAATGGAGTAGCAGGGGTTTCTGTCATGGGCATTCAGGTGGGGGAACTTCGAACGACAGTTAGAGAAGAAGGTGAATGCAGGGCTATTGTCGGGGCTTCGATTCTACGGCAGTGGATTTGCACGGCTACGGTGGATTTCTTCCCTCGGATCGGCGGCGATTTGAGTAGCGGCGGAACTAGGGCACGGCTAGATAAAAGGGGGCGAACGATGGGAATAGGGAAGAGGGCACAAAGCTACGAACAGAAAAGAGGGAATGAAAAATAAGATAATTTTTCTAACCGTCCCTTTTATACTAAATACTAATTTATTAAAAAAAAATTAAATAAGCTACGACAACGGGTAAAGACAACGGGGGATTAAACCCGTTGTCTTTCAGCGCCCTTCTGAAATTACCACAACGGTTATATTTAAGACAACGGGTTTTGATCTTAAGACAACGGGTAGCACCAATACTCGTTGTCTTTTCCCTGTTGTGTTAACCTATTTTTGGCATAGTGATTGTTAGAAATGACATTGTTTGTCTTAAATTTGACAACATTTGTATATTATAAATAACGCAAATACTTGGGTGCACTAGAGTGCATATTATGCACTTGGAAATTAATTTTAATTGACTTTAATTTTGAATTTTTGAAAACACACACTACACGCCATACTATGTATTTTATTGGCAATTGGGTTATTAGTTATTTTGTCTTCGGTATTATTATTTGTTATTGGGGTATTGTGAGTTGTTCTTGGGGTATTTTGCATTGGGTATTGTGAGTTGTTCTTGGGTATTTACTTATACTTGTTCTTGGTATATTGTGATTAATTTGTTCTTCGGGTATTGTTAATTATTATTGGGGTATTGAGAATTGTTCTTGAGGTATTTAGTTAGACTTGTTCTTGGGGTATTGTAAGTTGGTCTTGAAGTATTTACTTAAATTTATTCTTGAAGTATTGTTGGGTATTTGTAAGTTGTTCTTGGGGTGTTATAAATTGTTGTTTGAGTATTATTTATTTCTTTATTTATTATTTATATATATTTTTTTTAGTATTGTAAATTGTTCTTTGGATATTATTCTTTAATTAATTTATATTTTAAAAGTATTAGTAGTAATTTATTATTGTAAATGATTTCATTTCATTTCTCTTTCGATTGAAATCAGATATTATACTGCACATGAATTTGTTGTTGTCTTAATTACTGAATTATAAGTTTACCAATTTGTTGCTTTGCCATCTGATAATTCTGCCATTGTAAATATCTGTTCAATATATCTTGAACTTTAGTAGAGGCTCAATTCAATAAATTGGTGGAGTTTTGATTTCAAAGAGGAATTGAATCACAGTCCTCTCTAATTCCTCAAAAGTGTTGCTAAAAATTTCTCCATTTCTTAGAATTTGTTGAGGTGTGTGCATGACAATATCAGAGGCACCATTATTATTGTTCATCATCGGAGACAACAAAATTTCTGCCAAAATGAATTCCCGATCACAATCGCACTCTGTGATATCTAAATCGTATTCGACGGTAAGTTTCTGTCTAAATAATATAAGAGAGAGGAAACTCTGTAATCGCAAATTGATTTAAAATTATATTTGAAATCAAAGTGCATAGGGTGCACCCAAGTAGGGGAGGGAAGCAGGATTGGATCGAGAAGTGGGGCCAAAATTTAAAATATGGATTAATATTATATCGGGTATATATTATTATAAAAAATTATTTCCACAACTAAAAATATGTATAAATATATATTAATAATCTGTATATCAATAAGCATCATTACATTTGTATTTTTTTAATCTCAAAATCTCTCTTTTATATTTAAACAAGTTGGTCTTTTATAAAATAATTTTATTGTTCACCTAATTTATAATTATCAGTTTATAATAAAATATCTAGCATTTTTTGATGAAACAATTCATACTAACAAATTAATATCTTCTTTAATAAAACAACTAATGTTGTTAAAACAAAACACCACATGCACATGAATTTATATTAATTTCCTTTAAGAATTTAATTTTTAATATATATTCTGAAAAATTAGAAAAAGTAGTATGATACTCAAATAAATTGAAAATAGGTAAAATCTAAAAGTTGAGTGGAAAGAGTTGAACCCGCAGGAAAATATGTAGTGAGAAGAAAAGAATAAAAATTAAAAAATTAAAAACTCCAAAGACATAGCAAATAATTTATAGGAAGTACTTTAATAATAAGTAATATTGTAAAATAAATATAATTCAAATTTTATATAATACAAAATTTAAATTGAATTACTAACAAGAATATTATATTTGACACTTTACAAATTTTAAAAAATTATATTTACTAAAGAAATATTTAAAATCCAAGTAAAACTTATTAAATTATAAGTAATTGCAATTTTTACATAGTTTGCACTATGCATAGCATTGTGGAGTAATACACTAGAAGAAAAAATTGGGAAGGATGAGGGGGGTCAGGGCCCCTCCCACACATAGTGTGGTTCCGCCCCTGCACCCAAGAATCACTCTTTAAATAATTTAGACTTAATTTAACCTTCACCTCATTTATAAATATGAGAGTATTTAGGATATGCCAGTATATATCCTTAATTATTTTCTATTCATACACTATATATTATATAAAATTTAGAAATTCACCTAGAGATCAGTCATCATTTTAGGCATTATTTAATTGGTTAGATAAGTTAAGATAATTTAAATTATCTTATCTAATTTGATGTTTAGTTTAAAGGACAAAGACCCAAAATTAATAAAAAGCCCAAGATTAAAATTCAACTCATATTATGAGGCCTCATTTGGTTCATTAGATAAACTAAGATAAATTAAATTATCTTATCTAATTAGATGTTTGGTTTAATGGACAAAAGCCGAAAACTAAAATTCAATTATCTTATGAATGGAAGATAATATTATCTTAGGGAAGATGTATGATAATAATCCATTGTTTTTATCTTTAGTAAAATACTACCCTTATATTGAAAAGGAGAACCATAATTCACTTTATTTTTGTTTATGATATAGAGGGCAAAATTGTCAATTGCATATGTTTTTATTATTAATCTTACAATTCAAACATTCAAAATGAAATTATCTTATAATACTAATTATCTTAATCCGTCAATCCAAATATACTATTTAACTCCTAGATAATAATCTCTAGATTATAATCTTGTCTAATCTATCTTGAGTTATTTATCTTATCCATTGAACCAAATGAACCCTGAGTAGATAATATTATCTTATGGAAGAAGTATATATATCTATACTAAAATACTCCTCTTATATTGAAAAAAAGAGGGGCAAAATTATCAATTGTATATTTTTTTTATTAATCCTACAATCCAAAAATTCAAAATGAAATTAGTTTACATTACTAATTATCTTAATCCATCGATCAATCCAAACATATTATTTAATTCATTGTTGTGAATTAATCGACCTGAAGGCTTGAAACTATTCAAGCAAGATTCAAAACTACGAAAAACTTCCTCAAGAACCCAATTGCAGAAATAAAGAAATCAAGAACAAAGAATTTACGTGGTTCGATCAATTGATCTATCTCCACGGATGGGGTTTGCTCATTCCACTAATATGGAGAATAATGTTCACAGAGTTCAAAAGCTTTTCTCAAAGTATCACTCAATCATTTTTGTATCTCTGGTTTGATAAGTATATATGGATGCACAAATCCTAACTGCCTCTCAAATCCATAACCAATCAACGAGTTTGTATGGTTACAACTACCAAGAATAACTGATCAGACGTCCAATAGAATTACTCCTCCAATTGCTAGAAATAACTGACTTTATCACTGTGTTTGAAGTAGCCTTCTTCATCCCCTGTTTCAGTTATTTATAGATATAACAATCAGTTCAGGAAATATCTTCAGTTTGAGTGACTCAGGAAGTAGGTGGTATCAGCTCAGGATAAGTAACTCAGGATCATGACTTCAGGTGACTGAGCTTTCAGTAGACAAGTGCTTTCAGGATCTGAACACTCAGGAAGTGAGTAAGGTACACTCAAACTCAGTATTGACCTTCGCTCAGGCTAAGGCTCAGGCTCAGGATCAGGATCAGCTTCTTTCAGGTTCAGGATCTTATCTCATGATCCAAACTTAAGTAATTCAGGATCAGAATTCAGGATTAGATTTCAGGATTCAAACTCAGTTTAGCTTTTATGCATAACAATTCTCCACCTCAAAGTAAGTGAGTTTTCCCATTCCACTCTCAATCTCAGAACCAAATCATGGTACATCTCATAACTATAACTTGATTAGCTCCAAACAGTATCTGAACTTTGAAGTAGGTAAGACTTTAGTCAACATATCTGCTGCATTGTCTTTAGTAGAACCTTCTGCACTGAAATCACCTTCTTCTCCACCATATCTCTCACAAAATGTAGCCTCACATCAATATACTTGGATCTTTCATGAAAGATCTGATGCTTGACCAAATGAATTGTGCTCTAGTTGTCACACTTAACTGCAACTTCTTTCTGCCTTATTCCAAACTCTTTAATCATACCCTTGAGCTACATTGCTTCCTTTACTGCTTCAGTCATTGCAATATATTCAGCCTCAATAGTTGAGAGTGCCACTACTGATTGGAGTACTGCTCTCCAACAGATTACTGTACCATTTAAGGTGAACACATAACCTGTTAAGGATTTCCTTGTATCAATGCTTCCAGCATAATCTGAATCCACATATCCTTGAAGAGGTTGTGTGATGTCCTTAGTCTTCTCAAAGAGTAACCCCATATTTTTAGTACCTTTTAAGTATCTCATGATCCACTTAAAAGCTTCCCATTGAGTTTTTCCTGGATTTGCCATAAATCTACTGACCACACTAACTGTTTGTGCTAAATCTGGCCTGCTACACTCCATAGCATACATTATGCTACCAATTCCATTTGAGCAAGGAATTTTACTCATTTGTGCCTTCTCTTTTACTGACTTGGGGCACTGATTTGCTGTCAGTTTGAATTGTTGACCCAGAGGAGTAGATACAACCTTTGATTCATGCATGTTGAACCTCCTGAGAATTTTCAGGATGTAATCCTTCTGAGTTAAGAACAACCTTCTTTTATCCTTATCTTTGATGATTTCCATGCCTAGTATCCTCTTAGCACTGCCCAAATCCTTCTTATCAAATGTTCTACTGAGCTTTACCTTTAACTTCTGAATTCTTTCAGAACTCTTGCTTGCAACCAACATGTCATCCACATAGAGCAGTAGATACGTAAGTACTTCATTTCCTTGTTTCTCTAGATAAACACAACTATCATACCTGCATCTAGTAAAGCCTATAGAGATCATGAAACTGTCAAACTTCTTGTACCATTGCCTAGGACTTTGTTTAAGTCCATACAATAACTTCTTCAGTAGACAAACCTTATCCTGATTTCCTAGTAAAATGAAACCTTCAGGTTGTTGCATGTGTATAGTCTCTTCAAGATCTCCATGTAGAAAGGTTGTCTTGACATCTTATTATTGAAGATCTAAGTCCTCCTGAGCTACATTTGACAATAAAATTCTTATTGAGCAATGTTTCACAACTGGTGAGAATACCTCATTGAAATCAATCCACTCTCTCTGAGTGAATCCTCTAGCCACAATCCTTGCCTTGTATCTCAGCTTCTCTTTACCTCCTAACCCTATTTCAGATTTCTTCTTGAAGATCCACTTGGAACTGACTACTTTCTGTCCCAGAACTTTGTTCACTAGGGTCCAAGTGTTGTTCTTCTGTAATGACTGAAGTCCTCAGTCATTGCCAATATCCATTTCTCTCTATCTTTGCCTGACACAACTTCAGCATAACATTGTGGTTTCTGATGCTCTACCTCTTCAACAGTTGTTAGGGCATAAGACACTATATCAGCTTGATCAAATCTAGTTGAAGGATGTATGCTTCTCCTGTGTCTGTCTCTTGCTAGACTATAATTCCTGAGATCTTGGCCTTCAGTATCTGAGATTGAGTGGTCAGAATGTCCATCAGTTTCACTATCCTCAGATTCTTCTTGTACTGAGTCTGCCTTAGTATCCGCTTGTCCTGAGTTTCTGTCAGGAGTCTCTACCTCAACCTGAAAACCTTATTCTGAGAGAATTCCATCTGAGTCCTGAGTGCTTATAGGCTGATTGTATTCCATGACTCTCTCATTAAAAGTCACATCTCTACTGACAATGCACCTCTAGTGCCCTGGTTCCAGACACCATAACTTGTATCCTTTTACTCCTTTAGGATAACAAATAAAGATACATCTCAGTGCTCTACGTATGTTTCAGCTTATCCTGCTTGATATGAGCAAAATCTGAGCAACCTGTTGATGGAATTAACTAATTGGAAGTTTTAGTGGCTGTAATTATCCTAGAATTCCACCAAACAATAATATAATGACTTTGTGTTCTTGATAATATGTTATAAAGAGAGAGTAAGAGAGTAGTGAGAGAAAGTGTGTTGTGTATTATGAGCTTAGAGATAGAAAATGAGTACAAAAGACCTATTTATAGGTTTACATGTTGTGAGGTGGCACTTAATGGGCTTACTTAGCCTCATGTGCTGACAAGTGTCCTTTACACCTGTCCCTTCTCACCACTATGCTTCTGTTACATTGCTATGCCCTACTACATCACTACCGATCCCCTATATAGCTATCATCTCTACTCCAGACTGGGCGAGCTCCTTGGCGAGCTCCCTTGCCATGTGCTATTCTGGGATGTGTTGATGGTAGTAGGATCAGACCTTGTCCCTTGATGACTGCGAGCTTCCACGCGAGCTGCTGAGCAAGCTGGCGAGCTCCCATGCTCTCTCTCCTTATGTTGGTTAATTGGTTAATTGTTGACAAGTCATCATACGTCTGGGCGAGGTCCCAGTGAGCTCCTCTGCTACAAGTGGTGTTTACTTGGTCAGAGCTGATGATGTGGCGTAGGGCCATTCTGGCGAGCTCCTCAGCATTGGTCATTTATTCCAGTAATCCTTCATTAGTAGTTCGTCTATCAACATTTGCCCCCAAGCTCATCCACATCATGATATTCTAATGTGTGGGTGAGCTGATTTGCCTCGTGGGCTCGGGCTCGAGTGTAGGCGAACTTCAATTGATGCGGTGTTGAGCTTCCTGGCGAGCTCCCTATGGCGGTGGGTGTGCTGACGTGGTACGGAATTCGAGGTATCGTGCACACCTTTCCACGCCTTATTTCCCGCGCCCATTATGTCATATTTTCAAATTTTTTTGCAGATGAGTCCCTAGACTTTTGAGAAATCACACTTCGCCCATTTTCTTATTATAAATATGGGTTTACTATTTCATCTTCCACTTTCACCTTTTCGAATTTTCAGAGCGAATTCAAGCGATCCTAAGCATTTTTCTTCCGGCGATTTGAACCTTTGCTTCATCGGATTTCCGCCGGATTCATCAAGGTAGTAACATTGAATCCTCCCATTTCTTATCTTTTCTGCAGATTTTCCATTTCCTTTCTTCTTCTTCCCATTTTTCTGGTGATCTTCATTTATTCCCGCCAACTCCTTGAGTTTTTCGACCACTTGAACCACTAATTCCTGCACCTTTAAACATTTTAAGAACTTATAATAATTAAGACTTCGCCCCCATTACTTAACATATCGTCTCAATCCTCAATCCGAACCCTCTCGAACCATAACCCGGGAAAGAGACCTATGACTGATGATGAACCGATTCCCCAAATGACCCCGATTATGATCGAGTCTGGTTCTGAGGCGAGCTCTATAGCTCGTCCAAGATCTGGTGAGCTACTCGGCAAGGTCCTATTTGAGTTTGGTGAGAGGGCCACTAACTCTGATGAGGGATCAGGTGAGCAACTACAAGACCTCTGGGAGAACCTCGCCAGAGAGGGTGATGAGGAGGTCGCCGAGGACAATGAGGAGGTCGCCGAGTCTATTGACCCTGCCAGTGAACTAGTACGTGAGCTAGAGGATGAGGAGGTGGAGGAGATCACACTGGAGTATCTTCGCTCCATCAACTTTTCTAGCCCCCAACTCCCTGTGTACAAAACTTCTACTGCCGTCGTGCATGAGTTCCATTGGGCGGACTATGTGGAAAGACATTTGGCGAGCTTCCCTCTTCCTGAGCGAGCTACTAGGGAGGCGGCTGGTCATTCTGATTACGGAGGGAACAAAGTTCAGAGCGTTATCTCTGAATTTTTGCTTCCCAACCTCCGCAAGAAGTATCGCATACCTCTCGACATTCATTTATGCGCGCCAAAGAAGAATGAGCGAGCTGACATGCCTCCGCTCGGATTAACCGCCATCAATATCCACACCTTGGAGGCCGGGCTCACGTTGCCCTTGCATCCAATCATCGGCCAGTTTTTTATAGACACCAACCTCGCGATCACGCAACTGACGACCCCCAATGCTTGGAGCAGTTTCTTGGCTACGTTGACCATCTTCGGGCTGGAGGGTTATAAGAACCGGTTAACCTTGGCCGAGATTAATGAGCTTTTTAGCGAGACCAAGCAATCCAAGGAGGGCAAGAGGTACTACTACTTGAAAGCTCTCCCGGGTGAGAAGATTTTAGAAAGCCTCCCGAATAAAATTCATGACTGGAAGAAGC
Organism: Prunella vulgaris; assembly: GCA_026898435.1. Classification (NCBI taxonomy): domain Eukaryota; kingdom Viridiplantae; phylum Streptophyta; class Magnoliopsida; order Lamiales; family Lamiaceae; genus Prunella; species Prunella vulgaris. The sequence continues at coordinate 67,986 of JAPKLY010000452.1, read as the reverse complement.
AATTTGTCTTCATCGGTGGGGATTGGCAAGTGTCCACCAAATATAACGGGCGAGGAAGGCGTATTAATACGAAGAAGCTAGCAGTAGGTGGCCCATTTCGGTGTGCGTGAGTTGGATTAGATTTACTAATCTAATTTTTCTTCTCTTGCAGGTCCGAAGCATCACAAGTCCAGTCGCGGCAAGCCCGACGTGTCGGTAGAGTTTGATTTTGTGTGGACGGTATGTTGTTTGAAAAATTACAAGGATCGGGACATCGCACACTTGGGTCAGCATCATTGCTGGTGATGAATTACTTGTGTTCTTACTTCACCGCATCATCTCACTGCATAAGGTCCGGAACTCCCAGGTTTACGTCTTTCCTTAGCTCGCTGAGTTTACTCAATAGCTCGCCTAGTTACTTACTCAACTTTTAAATTTGTGTAGTTCAAGGAGTGACAGTCGCCTTCCCACCGATCGAAGTCCCGAAAGCCTATCACATCTTACTTCGCAAGCTCTCTATGGGACCACCTCGCCCAAATCGGAAAGGGATTCCGTCAGGCACTGTCTTGGAGGCCACCAAGAAGGCGAAGCTCGCCGAGGCTGCTCCCACTACGGATAAGACCAGGGGTTTGAGCTCGCAGAAGAAGGCTCCGGCTCCGCCACCCACAAAGGATCAGGTCGCCAAGACCAGAAAAGAGAGTGGGCGAGGTGGCTCCACTCCCGAGCGAGCTTCTCAGCCTCTGCCCCAACAAACTAAGAGAGGTCTCCATCGCGGGGACGGGTCCCGAGTAAGCGAGGAGGAGGCTCGTGGCTAGAAGCGATCTTGAGTTCTTTTCAAATGCCATCTGACTTTCTTAGTGTATTTTCAGTACCAGAATGATTCTTTTCTGGACCACTAGTATAATACTAATTTGATAAAGGAATATTATGGTTATTCCTAATCTCCACGTCATTCTTATCCTTATCATTCGAATCTCCACATCGTATCCAGATAATAAACAAATCTGGAAAGGTTTATTCCTCTCTAGTTCTGACTGCTGACATCCAACTTCTGGAGCAACTCTCAAGAGTACGTAATAAGTTTCATTCCTTTATTATGCACTCTTTTCCATATTAGTTTCCCTTGTTTTGACAAGTTATTTATTTACAATTTGATCCATCTTTGGCTTTGACAGAGATGGGTTATGAGAAGAGGTTATCTCTACTCGGACTGAATTTTATATTTCTTACTATGGAAAGGTAAGTGTTTACTTTTCCCATATCAAAATGCAAAAAACCTTTTAAACTTTTTTAGGACTTTGTGAAATTTTAGAAGAATTCATTCCTTAATGGAGATGCGCCATAGATGAGTATAACTAATGCAAATACTATTACTTCTTATCAACACAACATTTACAATTGAATACAATTTTTACATATAAAAAAATTGAAGTAATCAACATTAACAAATTGGTATAAGTACTAAGAGCTCCACTATTTATATTAAGAATTTATAAGTTCAAGAATATTCATCATTTGGCCAATTAAAAGAAATAAAACTCAAACACCATTTTCATAACCAAGTATACATGTGGCATTGGAACACAACTGCAGATGATGGGGATAGGAAAGGAAAAGATGATTAGGGTCAAGATAGACTATTATCCCTGACAACTATTATGGAATATATCTCATGGAATTGGTTATTAAAAGGATAAAAGAAGGCAAAATATGGAGTAAAAGTAATTCATATATGAATCACTTTGAAAAATATGAGTTGTTTTAAGGCATTAATTTTGAAACATACAAGTTGTTTTCATAAAAAAATGGAGTAATATGAGTTAAAAGGTCATAAGGGCATTATGTGTTATCACTAAGAAAATATTAATTGCTATAAAAAAATTGTATGAATTTTTCTATTAAAAAATATTATAAAATGGTTCATGAACGAAGATTATAAATAACGATGCTTCAACTTATTTTGATGATCCAAAATTAGCGGATTTTTACACTACAAAAAAGTGTGTTTTAGCGACCGCATCCACTTCGGTGGCTAATTATTGGTATGAGCGACTGATTTGCAATCGATTTTGACTACTGATCGAAATTGGATAATAAGTGACCGTTTTAGCGACCGTCTTAACAAACAATCACTAATTTCGAAGATTAGTGAATGTCTTGGCAGTCGTAAAACTTAACTGTGCATGGAATTTTTTAAATTAATAAATAGCGACTGTTTACATACGGTCGCTAAAATGTTCGACAGACAAATTAGAGACCGCTTATGATGGTTGTCAAATTTAAAGTATAATCTTAGTGATCTTCTATTAGTGATTGCTATTCATAGCTTTTGACCTGGGCATTGGAAACGATTATGGCACTATTGGCGGACAAATCAGCAACAATCTTGAGTGGATCAAGGACTACATTAGTCAGTCGTTAAATTTTTTACCCCATTATATATAGGGGACATCAGAAGCCCATACACAGACATATACCCCCAAAATATTGTTGTTGCCGCCGTTGCATGTTTGTTTGCCAAAATCATGTAGCTCTCACGCAAGTGTACGTGGACGTTGTATAATCGGCACGATACGATATCAAACAAGCATTGAGTATTTACAAAGGTTAATAGCTAGGAAAATAAGTAAAAGGGTCTTGGTTTCTATCTACTTCAACAAAGTAAAGTAAAATCTAACTATCACCTTATAAAAAGATGAGCAAGTGAGTGATGTGTGTGCATTGGAGTAATCATACTATGGTTCACCTAGTGCCTATCTATCCTAGCATAGAAAAGGTCACTTGATGTCGTAATTGATCTAGGGACTTTAACTAGTGTCTAGATCTCTCTAACAACACAAGCTAAGGGCTCTATCAAGTGTCTAGATCTCTCTAATGACACTTAATACTCTAATTGAAAAGACTTAACTCAAAAACAATTCTCATTGACTTAAGAGCATTTCATCAAACACTTGGCATGCAAAACATTTAATCAAGAACTTCTATGAACAAGCTCAATTCTCATTTGTTGCTAATCCACTTAGGCTCTAAACATCCAATTGGCATTCCAAGCATTCATCCAAATCATCAATTAAGAGAATTAATTAATCAATTTCACAAAACATGCATAGGATTGATAGAATCACCAAATTACTACATAAGCTTCATACACCAATGCATAAAAGGGATTAGCCCATGGCTAATTGAGTGATCAAATCAACAATTAAGTACACTAGTATCATGATTAATAAAAAATGTAAAGAGATTACAAGAGAATTACCTATAACAATGGAATTGAAAGTCTACTCTACTACTTTGAAAATCCAACTCTTGATCCAGAAAGCGAAATACAAAATTGAACCGTAGGAATGTAGCACTTGACAAGATGAATCTAGATATAAAATGTGGAATGAAGAAAAGTCCCTCTAAAATCTGATGCTTGATGTATTTTTACATAGTAACACACATTTATATTAATTAGTAAAATATAGAAAAGGATGCGCGCGGCTGGTCGTGCGGCGCTTAAGCACTCGAGTTCGAGACTGGGCGCGTGACCACAGGCACACCGGCGCGCGACCGGAGCAGCTTTGTGATGTCCAATTTTTGACTTCTTCATTTTCGATCCGATTCCTCATCCGAGCTTCATAAGGTCTTCCCCTGAGTCAATTGAACTTCCGACAAGATGGGGAAATTGGGCGTGGAGATACGGATTCAAGAGTGGTGCTTTGGTGGTCTTCTTTCCTTCTTTGTTATTGAATTGGACCCATGACTTCATCTTGAAAGTGTTATCAAAATGAATTCATTATCAGCAAATGCCTTTGAAATCATAACACAAATTAATAAACATGGTGGTGAACTTTTAATTAAATAGCATCCCAATTTAATTGAGATGTATTTTTACCCCAAAAATCACGAATTTCTTCACAAATAACAAAATAATAGTTTTCTCGACCAGTAAGCACAAATACTGAATTTTGATATAGAAAATGCAAGAAATCCACTTAAAATAGACAAATTAAGCACACAAACTTTCAAGGAATTTTCACACCAAACAGTATTGGACCCAACCAAGATCTAAGAAAGCTCCAGAAGGCCCTGATCCAGAAGGCCCCAAGGCCAGGCAGGTTGTTGAGCCTGAGGACGTGTCGAGCACCAGAGTAACCTGAGTCAAAGGTCATCAGGCAACCCTGAAGGAAAGAGCACTGATTCTGAAGAGGACTCAGGATAAGGGCCAAGATCTTAAGAAAACCGAAAAATTAGGCAAATTATCAGTGGCACAAAGGACCTAAACAGAGCAGTTAAATTGCTTAAAGAAAATAAAATCCTACCTTGATCATGTATCTACATTATGATTCGGCTATGGGCAGGACAGTTGTCCCTATATTTAAAGTAAGAAATTATCTAAGGGAAGTTTCCTTGCCACCCACGATCTTTAGGTTACGACCTAACATGGACATGAAGAAATACATGATATGCAAACACGTGTACACATTAGGGTTAGTTTTAGCCATTATAAATAGGTCATTTCTCTACGGAGAAAGGGGCAACCATTATAATTCTCTTTTACTTACAACACACTTTTGCTCATAATATATACAAGACGAAGCATATTAAAGTCCTAACCCAAACATAAGAGGCTAGGCAAATCAGCCAGTTACAATTATTTGTCTATTATAATTATCATTCCAAAAGGCACAATAGAAAATCTAAGAACAAAAAATTGACACCGTCTATGGGAACAGAACAAGCTAATCCCACTAATTCTCAAGCTAATCAAAGAACTTTCCCCTAATTATAGTGAAATCCAAGGTAATTGCAGCTCCACCTGAAGATGACCTCCGTGCCCCACCTCCTGCTCAGGTTCTAGATGCGGGAGCCAACTTGAAAGAACCCCAGGAGAAATTTAATACCCCTGAGGTTGTTCTGGCGGAGGAGCACGCCCAAAATGCCCCTAGGCTCTATACTAGAGACCTAAGACTCATTCCGTTGCAAGACTTTGAGTTGCCAAAATAGGTGGATGCATTTATCCACCAACTCAAGAGGAAGAAACGAGAGATGATGCGTTCTGGACCCTCCGCCTCTTCCCCCCCAAGAAGGGATGACCTTCGCCAATGACTCAATCACCAACAGGGGAATCAGCCTATTGGATCAATCCAGTGATAGACAGGCTTGCTCTGTCTTCTGCCGCCTCGGGTCAGGCCGCATGAGATCTTCCTCGTGGTCAGAGGAAAGAGAGATGACAAATGAATCTTCAATCCCCATCTCTCTGACGACATCGTCCAAATACCTAACTTTGAGGACCTCCTTACCTAAAATGCAGTCTGGAAACTTGGCCAGGCATACCCTGAGCTACGCCCAGAGTGACCTACTCTGACGGGATCAGCCCCGCATATCGGTCCATGAACGGTTGGGCCTGTGGCATACCCCAAATATGCGGTTGAAGATCACATAGCTCACGTGATGGAGCACTTGGCAGCACCCAACAGCCCCAATACCATGCTCTTAGCCCTGCAAAAGAGGCTCAATGAGGGGAAGGTGGACGTCAAAGGAGGTTACCTGGAGCGCCTAAGCACCGACAATGAACTTTTGTCCATTGTACTCGAAGTCTCCCCCGTGCAGCCTAAGAGTACTTATTTCCAGGCGCCCCTCTATGAGAGAAAGACGGATCCTAAAACTCATATCTCGAATTACATGATATACATATCAGGGCGAGGAGCTTCTAATCTCCCCCTGACTCTGGGAGAATTGGCTCATAAGTGGTACGTGAACCAGCCATCTTTGTTAATTCACAATTTCTATGAGCTTGGAGAAAAACTCGTATCTTATTTTATAGCTAAGATCAACAAACCTAAGAGTCGTCACCGAATAATGAGAGTGTGCCAACTCGCCTAAGAGACTGACAAATAATACATTGACCAGATAGATGAAATCATCCTAGAAGGCGAGCCAGTCAGTGATGAGTTAGCCCTTTACTCAATACTAGGATGATTCAGGAGAGACTCTCCCATATTCTGTAACCTGACAAAAGACCTCCCTACAACCTACACTAAATGCATAAGACATGCACGAGAACTAATCAATAGTAAAAAATGTTGGCTCAGGGGCTGGGCAAACCCAAGGGAGGGGTAGATAAACTTAAGAATGTCTCCCCCAAAAACAAAAAGTAGCATCAGGGTGGCGAAGTTTGCAGGACCGTTCAAGAGGTTTGACATCGAGGTACAGGCCAACCTGATTGAAAAATTGAATCAGACTCCCACATACATCTTTAATGCAATCACGGGCAAAGCCCTACTGGAGCCGCCCAGGCCAATACGCTAGGTACCTCAGAGCCCAATTGATAGATGTTTTTGCACCTACCATGACTGCCCCGACCATAGTACCAGCCGATGCCGCAACCTCCTGAAGCAATTATGATAATTATTTGAAGAAGGAAAACAAGACAAGTTTGTCAAGAAGTCGCTCCCAAGGGAGGCTCATAAGGAAAAAGTAAATTGTTAGGGAAGAGACAGATAGAACACCAACATCACTCAGTAGGAGGATGACGATGATAAAGATGACCCTACGTAGAAGATCCTCCTACTTCGACAAGGGGGCATGTCAACATGATTAGACCTGGTGGAGCGCTAGTGGGCCTAACCCCAATTCGGAAGACATCCAACAATAAAAAGAAGGCGGAGCTCAGGGCCCTTATTGAAGTGAACCTAATCAGCCTCTCTGAACCGACTATCACAAAAAATGTTGCGATTTAATTTTCGAATGAAGACAGTGAAGAGTGCTTTGTCCCAAGAACGATAAACTGGTGATATTGATAATGATTCTTGGAATGAGTGTCGACCGTATCCTGGTGGACAACAGATATTTTTGTAACATCATTTTCAAAACTGCACTAGACCAGATGGAAAACCTGATAGGGTACATCAGACCCTATGACACGATCATGAAAGGATTCTGGTATACTGCAATCACCCCCTATGGCAGAATCAAACTTTTAGTGGAGATGATCTGCACCAAAGACGGGAAGATTAGGATATCAAGGCCCGTGAATTTTGTAACTATCGATCAACCAAATATCTATAATGACTTTTTAGGGCGTCATTTTCTTGAAAATTTTATGGCAGTGACCTCATCTTACTTTAATTATATCAAGTTCCCCACTGTTAAGGGAATGATTGACACCATTAAGGGTGACCAAGAAATGGAATGAAGATGTTTAAATTACTCTTGTTCACATTTATATTCAGCATTCCCCACATCCTATATGTGTGTTGAACATAGAAGACCAGAGTCCCGATCAACTCAGCCTAGAAAATCACCCTGAGAGCCCAATCCTGACTGAATCAGGCCCGACCACTATGGAGATCAATCATCCACTAAGCTTGACAATTGACAGAGCAAGAGACCACGAAGAAAAATAGGCTTGTCAAGAGGACTTATAACCAAGAATGGGTTTCGATCTGGTCCTGATAGACCTGGACCATCGTGGGGGAGATCAAAGACCCTTGTGGGACAAAGAGAACTGCTCCTATGAGGGACGTGGAACGCATTCATGTTGACACAACTCGCCCTAATCTTGAAGTCGTGATACGAACTCGAATCCCGATAGAACTGAGGGGGGAAGATTATAGGTTTCTCAAAAGTAGTATAGACGTATTCGGTTGGTCACATTAGGATATGGTAGGCACCAATCCTGAGCACGCGTGTCATCGCCTTAAGATCAACCCCAATAAAAAGTCTGTCTGTCAAAAGAGGTGCAAATTTGGCACTGAAAAATATGCGGTTTTGGCTGAAGAGGTCACGAAGCTATTGGACAACAAACTGATCGAAGAAGCAAGGGACGAGCCCTCGTGGATCTTGTTGTGTGAGCAATAATTAAATAATAATATGGGCTCAGGCTCATAAATTATTATATGAGGCCCAAACTCAATATTGCAAAGCATGGGGCGTAAGCACGAGCAAGGTACATGTCCACGAGCATGAGTAAGGTACATGCCGACGAGCACAAGCAAGGTACATGTCAACGAGCACGAGCAAGGTACATGTCAACGAGCACGAGCATACCCTAAAGTCAACACACCAAGAGTAATTACAGCAATTACGCTAAATGTGTAGCATAATTAGCACAGATCAGAGGCCACACATAGAAGCTGTTATTAATTATGGAAGACTTTCCATAATTACTTTTGTAACGTTTTAGTTGACCATCATGGAGTAAATGATGCACATACTTTTTATAGAATTCTCTATAAATATGGCTTTAAGGTCATCATTGTAAGGATTCGAACCTTTACACAATCAATAGACTTTAAATAAGTCTCAACTCTTGCAATATAAGGTTTGGGCAAATCTTGGTGTTCTTTACGTATTTCTGCACGTTAATTCGAGTATTTTTATATTTTGTTATCCTGATCCAAGCCACATACGAAATAATCAGGTAATAACAGGTCTCTAACACAGTACTAGTCAAGAAAACCAACGACACCTGGAGGTTGTGCATTGATTTCACCGACATGAACGACACATGCCCATAGGATCACTTCTCAATGCCCCATATCGATCACTTAGTGGATAATACTATAGGGCATAAAATAATATCCTTCACGATTTCACAGGATATCATCGGATCTTGATGGCAGATGAGGATGTGAAACACACAACATTCATCACTGAAAAAGACATGTATAGTTAGAAAAGAATGCCTTTTGGATTAAGACCGCATGGGCAACATATCAGCACCTGGTAAACAAGATGTTCTCCAACCAAATCGAGAAGACCATGAAAATATATATAGACGTCGTCAAGAGTGTCAGGAGAGAAGACCATCCGAGAGACCTCGCTAAGACCTTCACAATCCTGAGAAGCTACAATATGAAACTCAACCCTAAGAAGCTTCATTTCGAGGTCAGAGTCAGTGAAATTCTTGGGACACATCATCAATCAGCTAGGGAATGAGGCCAACCCTGACAAAATTAGAGTAATTCTAGATCTCGCTGAGCCATCGAACATAAAATAAGTGCAGCACCTGATAGGATGCTTGGCATCCCTGAACAGGTTCATATAAGACTGGGGGATAAGGGTAGGCTTTTCTTCAACACTATCAGAAAGAACAAGTTCTCCTGGAATAAAAAGAGTCGGGAAGTCTTCCATCGCCGGAAGGAATATTTGGCTAACCCTTAAATTTTGTCCAGCCAGTACCCGTTAAGAAACTATACATATATCTCACCGCATTGGAGTCAACCCTAAGTGCAGTCCTTGTCCAGGCAGAGGACTAGCAACACCTGCCCATATACTAACATCAGTCAGGTTTAACACGAGGAGGAGTTGAGAACTTGAGATACAACCCTTGGGAAAAGCTAGCATATGCTTTAGCCATGAGCGTGAGGAAGCTCAGGCCCTACTTCTTCGATCATCAGGAGGATGTGCTCACTACCTTACCACTCAAGAAGGTACTCAACTGGTCTGACACTAACGGCCGCTTATTGAAAAAGGTCCCTGGAAATAACTCAGTATGGTGTTACCTACGCCCCGTGCACTGTGATTAAAGCTCAAGCTTTTGCCTACTTCAGGGTCAAACTCACATTCCCTGAACATCTAACCAAGGTAAATTATCACCCTTGAAAACTATAAGCTATTGGGTCATCAACGAATACAAGTGCTGGGGTAGAACTCGTCCTGATCGGCCCGGAGGGGTAATGCTTCACCAATACAGTACGTTTTAGTTTCAGGGCGACAAACAATCAGGCCGAGTATGAGGCCCTCGAAAGAAGACTAGAGCTTGCAATAACTATAAGGGTCAGACGCCTTCATATCTTCATGGATTCTCTATTAGTGGTGAATCAGTTGAAAGTCGAATACGAGGCCAGGGACGAGCACCTAGTCAAATATCAAGACCTAGTCATCAGCCTATGCGAGAAATTCAAGCAGGTGTTCATTGAACAAATACTTCGCGAACACAACTCCCAGGTGGATGCCCTTTCAAAGCTAGCATCCTCAACCGACTTCATCCACATTAGGCTGACTATGCTACTTGAGCCGTCCATCAGCTGACATATAGTGGCATCCCTGACTATACAAAACAACATGTGGATGACCCCAATCATAACATACTTGAGAGATGAGTCAGATGACATCCTCCCTGAGGATAGAATGGAGGCACGACGAATTAAAATGCTAGCATTGTGATTTGTGTTACTGAATGAACAACTCTATAAATGAGGTTTCAACATGGCTTTGTTGAAATGTATCACCCCTGAACAGGGAAGAAAAATTTTAGCTGAAATACATGAAGGAGTTTGTGGAAATCACGCTTGGGGACGATCCCTCACACATAAGGCTATTCGTCAGGGGTACTTTTGGCAAACCTTCAGAAAGGCATGGCCCAAACATCTTGTGGGCGATCAAACCAAGTATTTTTCAGAAATAACTGTTTGAAATGTACTACGCTTAGTGTTATTTGTTAAAAATTCTTTTTTGGAGGCTGACCAAACTTTATGTACTTGTGTTAAGAGTATCTCTTATATCCTCTTATGCAATAGTAATTGTTTTTTTTAATAAAAAAATTAAAAAACTGAGCAGAGATTAAAAGAAAAAGAGAGAGAATAAAATAAATGACAAAAAGTACTAAATATATAAGAGTAGGTATTATGTGAGTAATACTTACGATAATAATTTTGTGAACAATATATTTCATTTCACGCAATAACATATATTTCGGCGTGTAGTGTTAGTTTAAATACAGTGTGATATTAGTTCATATACAATATAATTTTCATTCATTCACTATGACATACTAAATGTGGTGTAAATTCATATATAATACATTATGTTATTTATTTTTAAATAATCAAATTTTAAAATATTTAAAATAAATTATTATTCACTATAAAATTTACCATTAATATGGTTCACATTACATTTTCTCAAAATATAAATATCAAACAAGCATAGACGAAAAACAAATGTACTAAATATAATGATAATGATAAGAATGGTGGTCAGCAGCATAGACGAAAAAAAACAAATGTAGTAATAATGATATAAGAATTGTGGTGAGCAACAATGGTGCCCAGCCGCCGTTCCAACTGCCGCCTCGTCCCACCACAACACAACGCCACGTGTCATCTGCCGATTCGCCTTAGTTTTTACCTTGTTATTTTTTTCTTTACCTTGTTTTTTTTACCTTAGTTTTCACCTTGTTACTGCGCGGAATTAACCCAAAATTTATCCAGATTCTTCGAATGCCATAAATGGGTAGATGCTTCATCTCCTATCAAACACCCATAAAAGGAATTTTTATTTTTTTTAATTTTGTGAATTAGGAAATTAAGAATGGGGAGGAAGAAGCTGGAGATAAAGCGAATCGATGACAAAAGCGGGAGGCAGGTGACTTTCTCTAAGAGAAGGAAAGGGCTGTTGAAGAAGGCACAGGAATTGTCTGTTCTTTGTGATTTGGACATTGGTGCCCTAATCTATTCTTGCCGTGGGAAGCCCTACCACTACTCCAACACCAACAAGTAATTCTCTCTCTCTCTCTCTCTCTCTAATTAATCTTTGCTAAATTCAGATCCAATTGGAGCCCTAAGATTAATATTTGCCCAAAATAGGAATTATAATTAGAAATATAAATCTGAGGAATTGATAGCAACGTGACAGTTTTGATGGTGCAAATTGGGGATATATATATATATATATATAAAGTGGATATATATTATAATAATGGAGTAGTTTTGGCCGGGGTGGTGGGGATTATGAGTTCAAAATTTGAAATATATATATATATATATATAATTATTCTTGTGAGCTTGCATATGATCGACTTGTCTGCATGTAGGTTACATAAGTTTTTGGCCCTTGTTATACAAATTTGATATGTATATGTATATATGATCAGCCCATCCCACATCTTATCCTTATTGTTATACAAAGTTGATGATGTCTAATGACTCAATATAATTCTCTATATTATTATTATTATTATTAGTCTACTCCCCTAAACCTAGCTAGCTTGTGGTAGTTCAAAATATTAGAAAATTTGCACACACAAAACAATAATTTTGACTTTTTGAGGTTAAATAGCTACCTCACAAAAGTAGTGCATGTATTCGTTCAAAGATTAATCATTATATATATAGGTAAGGGGGGAAATGACTAATAAACCCAAAAACTTAATTAATAGGTCATTAGAAGGCTGACCAGCCTAAGAATCGATTTTGTGTACTTTTAGTTGTAATCAAATTTGTAATCAAATGACCGATAAATATATTATCCTTATGTTTTAAATTCTTTATGGCTTAGCTATCATGATGCGTTTGTAACCACCAATATATGATGATGAAGTAAATGTATGAATCGATCATTTTTATTGTTACATATGCACCAATTTTTCATATGCCAAATGTGCATGGTTGAACTCCAAGTTAGGTATCTTCAATTGTCCTAAAGACATCGTCCAAATGATTCATGTAAGAAGCATTTGAAAACTCTAAACATCAATTATCTACCCAATAATTGAGGTCACTTATGAATGTGATTGGCAAATTTGTGTTTTCACCAATTTGCTAAGCCTACAAGTATATAGGATCAATGTAATATAAAATTTTACCAAGTTTTAATTATATCAAATTTTAGGGAGATACTCAAGTTTCAAGAATTTAATCTCAAACATGCATGTTGCTAGACAATATTTAATATTTTAAGTTTCAAGAAATTTACTAAATACTAAGGTTGACTAACTTCGGTTAAAGTGCCAGGGATGGGGATATGTTTCGAGTAATTTCAATGGAGTACAAACCAACGACCTATAATATACATACTCAAATCCCAACTTATCAAACAATTGAACTAGGATAAATTCCTACCTAAATGATTCACTCTCGTTACACCAACCTAATGTCTAATTGTGAGTGTTCTCGATGATCTATCCCTCTCGGTTTAATAGATGTCCTAACAATAGCAATTCAATGGCTCATTCAACACAACAATACACCCAATTGAGCTAACAAGCAAGAATCCAAACAAATTATTGAAGAACAATTTACTAAAGCTCAATAAAATCAAAATATAAGAGTTCAGTTATCAAACAAGCAAGAATCCAAACACATATACAGTAGAATCATCAATTTTCACCCCACATCCATAACCAAAGCATAGAAAACTTAGTCCATGGTTTCGGAGGAAAGACCCATGGCTAAATAAGCTAGATTAAGCATAAACATAATTAAAAACTCAAGAAATTTGCAAGAGAAAAAAAAAAATCACCTCAAACTCCAAACTAGCTAAAATTTACATAAACCCATCAATTACACCATGGGCTTTGCTTTAAAAGCTTACCAATGCAGAAATTCAACATAAACTATGTTAATCTTCAAAGAACCAATTGAAATTTGCAGAAATTAAACTAAACTATGTGGATTGTTGAAGAGGAAATGTGAAATCTAGAGAGAAATTTTTCTTGCCTAAGAAGGGTTTCCAAACGTACTAAGATCTGCATAATGAGGTCTTTTATATGAGTGAACAATGTGTAAATATGCAATTTGCAAGTTAGTCCCTAAAATTTCCGAAAAATTCTCATTTCGGATTATTTTTTAGCACGGCACGGGCGCTTCACAAGTGGCATGGCTATGCAATTTTTTCCTTTGACCATGCGAATTATATCGAGGGGTATCGCACAGGCGCTTCACAAAGTAGCACAATTTTTTTTATAATCTGTATAAAAAATTATTTAAATTCAAGCATATAACTAAACCCAATAAACAAACACTTTAAAAATAATAAAATAATAATATATATGTGTATTGTTTTTATATGTGAAATATATATATTAAAATTTAAAACTTAGAAGATAAATAAATTTATTTTCCTCTTGCAGACTTCATATGCTCAAAGCCCAGTTCCATATATTTTAGCTTAATATTTTTTAATATCAACTTCATTAGTTCTTTTAATTCTAATAAATAATTACACTCATAAATTTGACAAACTAAGGGGCGCTTGGTATGAATTTAAGATGAGAATGGTGATGTGTATTATTAAGGGGAGGTAATCACTATGGGGTTAACGACTACCCTTTTGTTTAACATATTTTTATGATCTCATTCATGTATAATAAATAATATCAAACACTATTAATGAGAAGATATCTTCTCGTTCCCCACCCCCACCATCATTACTCTCAATCAAGCAGACCCTAAATACTCTTATTTGTGACACGGAAAAAATAATTTGGAAGACCAATGTTCATGAGGAAAATATACTGATAATTTAGCAAAAAAGACATATAGTTCAAGATGAATATTATATAATTGAATGTTTAAAATTGAAGAGAAGTGAATATTTACAATCAAATAATAAAATCCCTAGGGAAGTCAAATTTTACTTTCACATGAAGTTCATTATATTAACCAATTGTAAGACCAAACTTTTGTCATAATCTTATTTTTGCCCTTGCTTTTAATAGTATGAATTACAATTATATTAACCAATTGTAAGGCCAAACTTTTGTCATAATTACCACGTTGTTTAGATTTTTTGTTTGACATTGTTTTGTGTGTATGATGTACATACCCAATGTAGAAACAAATGAGTGATTACAGTGTAATGACAATGTGACAGCAGTATCAGCTACTGGCATTATTGTTTGCTTTATGTTTGCTTTCAAATTGTTTCACTCTTTTTATTTATCAAATGTAATAAGTAGTTATTTATATTACTTCAAATAATCTGGACATTATTTTTGTATCTAATGTAAGGAAAAATTGCACTTTTTCCTCCTGTAAGATTACTCCAAAAATATATAATCGTTCAGAAATGGTCCTTTGATAGTGCAGAAATGGTCCCAATTGTTTAAGTTTTGGACTGGTTTCAATAGTTCAATAATAATATTAAAAGTAACTTAATTATATAATCAAATAAATTTTGAAAATATAATTAAATTGATTGTAAATTGGTAAATTGAATTTGAATATATATTTTAAAAATAAATGTAAAATCTTAAAATATTTAAAAAATTATATAGAATTTGGTATAACTTGAAAAAGATGACCAGTTCTGTGAGATAATATTCACATGAAAGTGAAGCATAATTTTTTCGGGTATGTTTTAACGGGCGCGTGATAGTCATGCTCTTATCGTCGATAAAATTGATGGTAAATTAATTAGTATGTGATAAAAATAACTCCCTCGGTCAGTAGGTACCTTGTGCTGGACACGAGAATTAAGAAAGAACTAAGAAAAAATAGATAAAGTAAATGTATTGTGAGCGTATATTGCGGAGTTTACTTATGAATAAAATAATTATTTGTGAGAATGATAATAAAGTGATGATTTTTATAAAAGGTAATATGCATACTTTGGTGGACGAACGAACAAAGAAAGTGTGCATATTTTTAATACATGGGCCGGGGAGTAGATAAGAAATGACCAATTTCATGTGAAAATAATCTCATGGGATAGAAAATGCAATTTTTTCTAAATGTAATGAAGTTCAAGAACCTATTACGTAGTCAAATGTAATGGAGCTCAATGAATCTATATTAGTCAAATGTTATGGTGTTCAATGACTCCCTGTTATTATTAAAATATGCCACTGGTAGAGTATAGACAATTACTGTTGGGCCAAAAGTTTTTTAATAAATTGTTGAAAGGTTTTCAGAATTTTTTTAATTTAATAAATTACATTATATATATATATATGTTCATCTAATTTTAGATTTTTTTTAAATAATATAAACAATTTCATTTATAATTCGTAAAGCTTTTTAAAATTATTTTAAATACTTTTAAATAATCTGTTATTTTTAATATTTCATTTTTAATTATAATAATAGATTTATATAATAATATAATTAAAATATATTTTTTCTTAAAATTTGTCTCTTTAGTGTTTACACTAATTTTAGATTTTATATTCTATTTATTAAATAAATTACTTTAAAAAAAGTGTTTTTAGCACCCTAATTGTTTATTTTGTTAGTTGACTAATTCTCAACTGAGGTCTTGATAATGAATGATTAAAGAAGTGTAGTTTCATGACTACCTTTATTTAAGTGTGAAATTTGTTAACTAACATCTAAATCTAGGCAAGTCTCTTAATGTCCCATAATTCGCATAAAATGGGTAAAATAGTAATATAATGTGAATTTGATTAAAACTTGATTAGGCTAGTGAGCCAGACGAGCCTAATACTACTGAGTTAGAACTCGAGCTCACTTCGATTAAATTTTTGTTGATTTTACAATTTTTTCTTGTCAAGCTGCTTGTGAGGTGACTCAACTCATTGATACCCCTAACCTCTAGTAATTATAATGCCAGTGTCTATGTATACCATGAAAGTACTATTAGTACTATACAATATTCAAAGGGCATCTGTTAAGAATATAAGCTAGGGAACCCTAACTTAACCCAAAACCATGGTCAAAGGTGAAGGATTGACTCCCACTTATATACCCATCCACAATTTCTTGTGGATCAGATGTGGGATCGTAACAATCGACCCCCCTTAAAGCCGGACGTCCACGGACGGCATACTCCGGGTGGCAACCCATATGTCAAGGTCCACTTCCCGGGTGGCAACCCCCCTTGGGCCCACATCCGGGGTGGCAACCCCTGGGCCCACCATCGGGTAGCCCCATTCCGCAGCCCGCCTGAACTTTTTCCCACAGACGGCGCCAATTGTTAAGAATATAAGCTAGGGAGCCCTAACTTAACCCAAAACTATGGTCAAAGGTCAAAGATTGACTGCCACTTATATACCCATCCACAATTTCTTGTGAATCCGATGTGGGATCGTAACAATCGACCCCCCTTAAAGCCGGACGTCCACGGACGGCACACTCCGGGTGGCAACCCATATGTCAAGGTCCACTTCCCGGGTGGCAACCCCCCTTGGGCCCACATCCGGGGTGGCAACTCCTGGGCCCACCATCGGGTAGCCCCATTCTGCAGCCCGCCCGAACTTTTTCCCACAGACGGCGCCAATTGTTAAGAATATAAGCTAGGGAGCCCTAACTTAACCCAAAACCATGGTCAAAGGTGAATGATTGACTCCCACTTATATACCCATCCACAATTTCTTGTGGATCCGATGTGGGATCGTAACAATCGACCCCCCTTAAAGCCGGACGTCCACGGACGGCACACTCAGGGTGGCAACCCATATGCCAAGGCCCACTTCCCGGGTGGCAACCCCCCTTGGGCCCACATCCGGGGTGGCAACCCCTGGGCCCACCATCGGGTAGCCCCATTCCGCAGCCCGCCCGAACTTTTTCCCACAGACGGTGCCAATTGTTAGGAATATAGGCTAGGGAGCCCTAACTTAACCCAAAACCATGGTCAAAGGTGAAGGATTGACTCTCACTTATATACCCATCCATAATTTCTTGTGGATCCGATGTGGGATCGTAACAGCATCACACTCTATAATGCTACCTAGCAGATAACATAACTTCATGTCTATTTGGTCATAGCTAGTAGTTGGAAAATATTTTCAAATTGATACGATCGCGAAAATATTATTTCATTCGACAACTTATAAATTTTTGATAGGTGTAGTGGAGAATATGAATTAAAAAATATTATTGAGATTTTTCTAATTAAATTTTTTATGAAATAAGATTGAGGATGCTTCTTATAGTTTCTTTTTTTGACTACATATATTATGTTGATGTTAGTTTCGTGGTTTTTGACTCATGAATATTAATTGTCTTCATGATGGGCTATGGATTTATTTTGTATACTACAATGAACAATGCATTCATATGGAATATGAAAATATAATTCTTACATTATAAAATATGAAAGAATTATCGTTCCTAGTATTAAAAAAACGTACATAGGGCATGAAACAAAATGTCTAAAGTGAACCATCCATGCATGTAGTAGGAGCATTTCAAAATTTCTTCTTTACCTTCCTGTTGGAACTTTTGGGATTTTCAAACTGTCTTGTGGAAAGGTATTTAAATCTAATGGGCGTTTTTTTTCTATGGTATGAATATGTTGCGGATAGTTATTTTGGGGAACAGAATATTGCTATAGAAAAATATACCTATGACTATAATTTCCTCAAGTAGTAGAAGAATGAATCATCTTAGAGGGGTCATTATCTTGTATTATTTGCTTACTGATTAAGGTCTCATCATATTTCTGTTGTCATAACATTTCTTAAAACTAAATTTGATGCACTCTTATTTGATATAGTTTTCGTAAATGGAGCTGGGTTAAATATTTTAAGCTCGTGCAGAGCAGGATCATGGTAAGGGAGTTCTGTCTTGAGAAGAAAAACAAGCTCGTTTTCCTGATATTGTTACTCGTTATACAACTATCTTGATGGCCCGTATTCTGTATGAATGATATGTTGTTCATCATGCCAGTATTGGCTTGCCTTTCTGATTTTGGCTTAAGCGATTGGAAGGTTTGATTTGCTAAGT
The DNA here is from genome assembly GCA_026898435.1 of Prunella vulgaris. Classification (NCBI taxonomy): domain Eukaryota; kingdom Viridiplantae; phylum Streptophyta; class Magnoliopsida; order Lamiales; family Lamiaceae; genus Prunella; species Prunella vulgaris. Next base: position 49,609 of record JAPKLY010000452.1, on the reverse strand, counting down.
AGCTAACTAGGATTTGTTAATGAATGATATTTTGTTGTTCCACAAGGGGACTGGAGACAAATCTACATTAGAAGACGTATCATTTCTTAGGCCTCTCTTGTGTTAATTACTTTCTTAGAAGCATGTAGCTTTTGTCCTGGTTTCGGGATTTTGAAGTTATGACCTGGCTAGGTCGTGTTTCTTCCTGAGTTAACCCGAACATTTCTGCTGCTATTGTTTGAAAGGGACATCATCATTTGTAGAAAATCCTGCTTGCAACTCAGGGAAGCTAGACGGGGCAGAAGTAATTATTTGTAAAGTTGCCCCCTCTCAGCTTTTGCTTTTCTCAGAATTACTTCTAAGCTTTTAGTACTTAGTAGCTTTTGCTAACACTCCCTAAGAGGATTAGAAGACACAACAAGATATATTGCCATGCTTTAATTGCTTATTTTGTGTCTATTTCTTTCCAAATCTAGCTAGATCCAATATCCTCTTTGAGATATTTCAAAGAGGAGTTCCCTGTTAAAGAGTAGTTATAAGTTGAAGGATTTTTACTTAATGTGTGTCTGATATCGCTTAACTTCAATGCTATGCAGCCTGACCGACATCCTGGGCCGATATCATAGTAGTGCTACACAAGACTCGAGTCCCTCCTCCCCTAGTGAAGGAGACTATGATACACAGCAGGTAAGGGGATTTTCTGTTATAATGAAAACAAGCATGATTGGAGGTGAATGTATCATCAAAATCGAGCAGATATTTTATGCTCATAGTAAAAACCTGTGTGGATTTCTTCCCGAATGATGGCATGTATGAATTTGTTATTCAAGTCTTCATCGAGCAGGTTCTGATTGCTCAATCCATTCTGCAACGAAGTGAAGGCGACAACTCTAGAAAGAGTGTGGATTTGAATTACTTATATTATGATCAGATCACATTATATTATAATCGGAGTGTTTTTATGTCAGGCTCATGATTCCAAATATGCTAAACTCATGACATGTGGAGAACTCCTCCAAATAGTGGAAAGGCAGGCAGCTGCTGTCCATATCTCTACGTTGCTTTGTTATTGAGTCGGCCGGGGAGTAGTCACGAGTTTGTTTATGTTTTGCAGGGAGGTTGAGGAAGACGAGCTGAGTGTGAATGACTTTGTACATCTGCAGGAACAGCTCGAGAATGCACTTGTTCAAACTCGAATGGCTAAGGTACACCTCCTCTACTATCAGCCCTGCCCTGGTGAAAAGCAGGTTTTGATATCTATTCTATGCAGAACTGTTCCCTTATGGAGTCTATATCCAGCATTCACCACAAGGTACGCACGCTAGTTTACTGCTCGACTAGTTTATTTGCATGCTGGAGATATGAGCTAAACCTCTCCCTCCAAACACTAGTTACGATTTTCATCCCGAGAATTCTGTATATGTCTATGAGATCGAGCATACGTAGACTGCATCTATTCGGTTAATATATGTATACTTCTTTCGTCCTGGGCTTACTTGCACACATACAAATCAAGAGAAAATGCAGTACATGTATTTTTATGAGAGGGCACATAACTCAAAATTTATTTTTAGAGTGCAAATAATGTTGTGACGTCATGTTTGTGCAAGTAATCCCAAGACGATGATCTTTAACCTAATGTTTGTACACACTACTAGACCCAAATGAGTAAATATTTTTATAAAAAACTCCAACTTTGAAGCCATCTCTCATATTTCTTGTCTATAATACCCTGATTCCAACAGGAAAAGGTATAGGCATCATTTGATCTGGGGCGTGTATTTGTATTTAGAGATGTTAAACGGGCTGATTAGGGTTGGTCCTATAGGATCAGGAGTCCAAATAGGGATCTAGCGGTTCAATTTAAACGTGTCGCTGACCTAACATAACAAATACATGCCAAGGCTAAAGTGCATTTTCCTTTTATTTAAAGTAAAAGGATGCATTGATTAAAGAGTAAAGAAAATGTAATAAAGGTTTTGTGAACATACATACATACTGCAGGAGAAGTTGTTGGAGGAAGAAAAGAAGCTTCTGGAGGCCAAGGTCTGCATCTCATGAATCTACATACATATATATATCAATTAATTAAATTCAATCAAGAATTATATATATATACCTTATTATTAATAATTAATTGCATGCAGATTGGTGGAAGCAGCAGCAGCAGCAATAAATTATCAATTGATCTCAACATCAGCTGTACCAGCGATAATAATGATATGGTGGGAATCGATCTGAACGTCGTTCCTGCAGCACATGACCAAACACTCAATTGAGCTGCTGTATATATATATATATATATATATAGGTGCTGCAGTAATATCTCCCAAATAAAATTAATTAAAGGGACAACCATTTCCCATGCTGAATCAACTCAATATCATTTTCTTCATTATGAAGAATAAGATGGATAGATGAATATGTATCAAATGGACAAAAATATTCTACACTATTCAATAGGGTTTTGAAGCTATAGGACTGCACAACATTATGAATTTTTTGTATGAAACTAAAATAAATTTATGATTTTTTTTATAAATTTGTAATCTTAATTGGATTGTGTGTACGAGTAAAAGCTGGAGTATAGATGTTGGAGATGTGTGCCAAATGAAAAAGATATATATGTTAATGAATTAGGAGTAATACGTAGGAGACACGTTGACGGTACACATGTTGAGAGCTTCATTGTCAAGCAATTTAAATACAACTAGGCCACGACCCACATACGTAGTCATCGACTCATCCACATTTTTTCGATTATTAATACATACCTTTTTTATTATTATTATTAAATATTTTTTTTGGCACAATTTTAATACTAGAAAATTAAGTCGATTGAAGAAGACAAACACTTATATACAAATTTCTACGGATCTAAGATCCGTAGAAATATCCATTTTTTAAAATTTGCGGGTCTAAATCGGGTCGGGTTGAATTTGAGTATTTTTTTTCAAAATTCGCACAGCTTGTGATTTTCGCTCCCAGGTATGTTACAGTTGGGGCAAATGCATGTTACTTTAAGGCAAAATATGTGTTACAACCAGATTAAATGTTGTTTTCTACACATATTCATTTATTTTTGTAGAAGTAAATATTTTTCATGTAATGTAACACATGTATATGTTACATTGTATGTGTAACACGTATTTATTCTTAATAAAAAATACATTTTATCATATAGTAACACATATATGCTCATATAATATGACAAATTGAGAAACAAATATGTGTTACAATTAGAGTAAATATGTATTACTGCAAATTTATGTTACAATTGGAGTAAATTTGTGTTACTGCAAATGTGTGTTACATCTAGAGTAAATGTGTGTTACAATTAGAGTAAATGTGTGTTACTGCAAATGTATGTTACAATTAGAGTAAATGTGTGTTACTGCAAATGTGTGTTACAATTAGAGTAAATGTGTGTTACTGCAAGATCAAATGTGTGTTACTGTATGCACAAACATTTATTTATTCTTATAAAAATATATATTATATTTTATATAACATATATAAGGTATTAAATGATGTATTAAGTACATGAATAACATATTATTAATATAAATCAACAAAGAGAATAAAAAATAAATTAAGTAATACATATTTATACTTGCACAAATACATATTTTCTTTATAGTTACTTGAAAAGTACAAAAAATTAATTTTTTAAGAATTAGTAACACAAATTTTTCCTAATTGTAACATGTCTTTGCCCAAATTGTAACATACTTAGGAGCGAAAAAACATATTATTAACATAAATCAACAAAAAGAATAAAAAATAAATTAAGTAACACATATTTATACTTGCAGAAATACATATTTTCTTTATAGTTATTTGAAAAGTACAAAAAAATTAATTTTTTAAGAATTAGTAACACAGATTTTGTCTAATTGTAACATGTCTTTGCCCAAATTGTAACATACCTGGGAGCGAAAAAACATATTATTAACATAAATCAATAAAGAGAATAAAAAATAAATTAAGTAACACATATTTATACTTGCAGAAATACATATTTTTTTATAGTTACTTGAAAAGTACAAAAAATAATTTTTTAAGAATTAGTAACACAGATTTTGCCTGATTGTAACACGCATTTGCCCAAATTGTAACATACCTGGGAGCGAAAAAATTTGGAACTACAAGTTGCGCGAATTTTGGAAAAAGATGTCCAAATCTGACCCGACCCGAATTAGATCCGCGAATTTTTAAAAAATAGATATTTCTACGGTAGAAATTTGTACACAAGTGTGGCTCATTGAAAAAATACAATTAATGGATCAATCAAACGTCAAATGATCGATGCCCTTGTGTTCCTCCCAAGTAACCGGAGTTTTGGAAACTTTTTATATAAAATAGAATCAACAAAAAATGAAATCGTATGATCTAAAATTTCAAAATTATAAACAAAAATATAAAATTTATTTATTTATATCAATTTATGAAAGAATTGCATATCAATCCTAGTATTCCTTCATTCATGAGTTGATTCTCAAATTTCATTTTTTGGGAAGAGATCCAAGGAGTGCACTTCAAATGTATAGCATTATACTAATGGAATTTAATCAATTTATCTTCGATAGTAGTGAATTTATGATTTATCTTGTAGGTACCTATAAGACTTGTCTCTTAATCATTGCTTCTTGAGTTCATTGAAAGCAGTAGTTATAGAGTCATCCCTCCCTTCTGAGTTAAATATCAAAGATCTGACCATAATCCATAATACCTAACAAACTTTCTGTAATATCCAGTTAACCTAAGGAACTCTCTCAATGATTTAACAGTAATTTATTGAGGTCAATCCCTTATCACTTTAAGTTTCTAGCTCTGGGTCAGCGTTTACACCTTTATCTGAAATTATATGTCTCAAATATTCTACTTGATCAGTACTAAGCATACATTTAGATGCTTTGGCTTTTAGTTCATTATTTTGCAATGTCTAAAATATTGTTCTCAAGTGGTTTTGATGATCTTCCAAACCTGAGTTGTGGACCAATATGTCATCAAAGAAGACCAAAACAAAGTTCCTGAGGTATGGAGCAAACACCTTATCTTGATAGCTTGGAAGGCATCTTGAGTTTTTTGAGTCGAAAAGGCATGCAATAAATTCATATAGACTTGTGTGTACATAATATATGAAATATTATATATATATATATATATATATATATATTAATTATATATATTATTCCACATAAGAAGTGTGAATAGAGAAAAATATAAGGAAGTTAATAAACTGCCTATTAACTTCTATTATATTTGAGTTGTCTAAGGGGAACATTAGAATACAGAGAGATAACAAAGAATTGGAATTCTCTGAATTTTTCCCCAACTAGACATATACTGCAAATTGATTTTTCCCTATGTTAACTCTCGTATCAGAAAACAAAACTCACAGATAATTAACACAATTCTGACTTCTGACATTACCAATTACGTGGATAATAATACACACACTATACTGTGTATTGGACTCAGAGTACGGAACAATTGGAGACAAGGGATAGGACAAAATGAGGATACCAACAGGTTCATAATTATTTCCCTATGTTTTGAAACTAGAATCGATTTTGAAATGCATGATGAGATCAAAGATTACTAACTGTAAGTTATTTTACGAAATTGAATCGTGTGTCGATTTGTTTAGATGTCTTAGTTTAGCTCAGCATAAAACGTAATAAAACACTAACACAGTGAATCACTTTAATGTTAAGACAATGACATTGATAGAATATTAAGTATAATTTGGGCAAGAAAGGACTATTAGATGCGATCAACCTAGAAATGTCTGACCTGGACTTTGGGATTGGGAATCGGAGAAGAAGAGACCAATAAAGCTTATCTTGTGTGGAAAAAGTTCAACTACACGAGATTTTTACTTAATTTAGTTGATCACTATGTTAGACGACATCTAATGGAAATGTCTAATATGATCACTAAACTTAATTAAGCTGGTCACAATCTTTCTGATGAACAGCGAATTCAAGCTCTAGTCTGCTCACTATCATATCATTGGGGTCACCTCGAGGTTGTTTTGACTTGAAATGAGAGTATTAGAACTTTCAGTTAAGCATCTTATCAGCTAGATCTAGAGGTTGAAAGGCTTAGAGAAGCTAAGCATCCTTCTGGTATTTTCTTTGTCGGTTCTAATTCAAAAGAAGCTTTGGGCTTTAAACGAAAATGAAACTAATTAAACAAAGGAAAGAAATAAAGATAATTGATCAGATAGTGAGAGGTAGAATCTGAATGACAATACCTTAGAAAAAGCAATCAATATGAAAAGAAATGAGAAGCGTGTTAAAATGAATAAGAAGGATATGAGCAAAATGACATACTACAACTGTTGTGAGCATGGTCGTCTTGCACATGAATGCCCTAATGGGACAAGGCAGATCCTTCTAATTCTATTTTTGATTTATAGATGTCTCTAAATTTTATTTTTAATAGAATCTTATCACTTGTGGACTAAAGATTCAGAAACAACAGACCGAGACATTGGAGACAAAGGAGCCATTGTAAATAATCAATGGATTTGAGTAGGATATAATGCTGGAGTCAAAGTCGAAGACTTGTGACTTGCAGAATTGACTCTGATAGGGTCATAATTTTCTATTCTACAAGATGATCAAATAGCTCCTTAAATCACACTTTATCTTTTTCTGTTTCATTCATGCTTGCTTGTTTTTTAGATACAATGTATTGTTATTTTTAAAGGACATGGTTGTCATTCGCATTAATGATGAATGTTATAGTTATGGACTTATAGTAGACAACTTTTTGTTTTTGGATGGTGAAAGAACATCTTTCGGTTATTATGAATTCAGTTTGTATCTATTGAATGTTTGTTCTTCTAGTAATGTTTATATTGGTTGACATATTTTGCATACTATTTTAGGTCATTCTTGTGCAAGAAAGTATAAACAGACTTGTGATTTAAAGATTGTTGGATTTCGAATCAAAGTCAAGTAATCCAAATACGAACATTTCTTGCTAGTTAAATGGCCCAAAACCGTTTTGGAAAACTATTAGAGCTGTATTTCTGTTGCTATTATTTTTTGGTATATGGGTTCCTATTAGATAAGAACACGAGATGAATTTTTTCCTATTTCATTACATTTAGAGTTGACAATTCATGTTTTGATCTTGTCTATTTGATATCTCATAAGCCTGATGCACTTGATGTTTCAGATATCTATTTGGACAAGTTGAGAATCAAAATTACATAACTATCAAAGTTCAGGAATCTGATAGGAGACATGGAAGTCTATCTAAACAATTCGGGGAATTATGTAATAAAAAAGGTGTTGATGAAATAAGTTAATCCGAATGTTCGAGGAAATAATCAACTTAATCCCAGGTGACGTGTCCCAAGAGAATTAACCCAAGACAAGAAGATCAAGATAATGAGGCCAAGATGCAGCTGGAACAAGTGAAAATCAACAAAGAAGATGAAAGAATCACATGAAGAGCACAAAATAGGAAAGCAGCAGTGTAAATTCAAAGGAGGCGAGTAGCTGTACCTGCTGGCCCCCAATGAGCTGGTCGCCACCTATATGCAATAAGTGGCGAGCAGGTAGTGCAATTCTGGGAAGAGACGAGCAGCTCACCTACTCGTCCAACCTGCTGCTCGCCTTCTATGGTGTTTATAACTCGCCGCCTTCATGCCTGATCGCCAGAACGGTGTTTTCATCATTTTTGGCCGATTTCTTGTTATAATTATCTCTTTTAACACTTAAGGGACACGCCCTATTAAGCATGACAACATCCCTGCCACCACCTGCTTATATTTTTGCCTATAAATAGGCCATTTTTCAGAAACAAAACCAAGTTTTTGCTGCCTTAACAAAGCTCTGCCGAAATCCTTCCAAAATTTGTACTCTGCAGATTCTAGTTAGCTTAAATCAACGTATTGTTATTGAAATTTAGTGAAAAGCCACATGGAAAATAGTTTCGCAAATATTTCATTAACATTTTGGCGCTAGAAGAAGGGCCCGAACCTCCGCTTGGTGGATTTATGAGTTACTGGAATAACGTTACAAAATTTAGATTCTGAAGAAATTCTTGTACCTGTTCGCCGCCTAGTTTGAAGAAATCCTTGAAGCTGCTCGCCACCTTTGGATACCTAGCAGTTCGCCTCCTCAAGGAAGCATTTTACACTAGCTGGTCGCCACCTGCTCACCTGTTCACCTGCTATTTCACTTGTTCACCTGTTAAGTGGAAATGAGCTGACATTACGTAAAATGTCAAGGGAAGTTTCTCAACCAAGGGTAACATCACATGGGAGGAACAATAAACATCAAAACAGGAGAACTCCAGTACCTGAATAATCAACGGCGGTTCAGGACGCTATAATTAACAGACCACAGGTGGAACATACATGAGTCCCAGCTGCCCAAGTGGGACAAAATTACATGCAAGGGTTATCTGAACTGCTTCCCTTTCTACAGAGCCCAGAAGACATCTCTCATATGACGGCCCTTTGCGACCTGAACCGAAACCCATTCTTCAACGGGTTGTTCAGCGTCAACCTGAGACCGAGGCTGAAAGCGAACAACAGAGAAGGCGAGAGGAACGAGGGAAGCATAAAGTAACCGATCGGTTAGGCCCACAGGGCAGGCGAACGTATAGTGTGGTGGACGAGTCTAGTCATAGCAGTCCACGAAACAGACAGCCGAAGCGATGGGATGATAGATCACACGAACAACCTATACCGACATCCCGTCATCCGAGTTGTGTACAGGAAGCAGATCCAGGAAGGCAATAGTCAGTTCGTGAACGGCTGCGGTGGTCAGCATTGGAGCGGTTGGGGCCTGAAGGTGCACAAAAGGCTACTAGGGTTCCAGCTAAGTCTCATCAGAGCGACCGAGCGTCCGGCTCCGCTCGCCCAGTGCGAGAGGAATGGCCTCCACGTCCTCATACTGAGACTTTAGATGGAATCCTATTATTAATAAAGAAAGCCATCGAAGACCTTCAGGCCAAAATGTCATTACGCCCAGAGGGCGAGTCGTCTTTACAGATTCCATTATCACCACTGTCACCTGCAATTCTATCGGCACCCATTCAGCCGAAGATTCAATACCCGACAATGAATCTATATGAAGAGAGCTTTGATACGAAGGTGCACATCTCAAAATATACGGATTATATGATCTCATTGGGCGCGTCTGATGTCACCCAATGCAGAAATTTTCCTCTCTCACTTGGGGACCACGCACATCGGTGGTTTACAGCGATGCCCCCAGCATCGATAACTTCATTCGTGCAGCTGAGCTGGGAATTTTTAGCACACTTTTCTGGAGTGGCGTCGTGCTTCACTCAGAAGCACCGACTGGTAAACCTGGTACAGGAAGCTGATGAATCTGATCAGAAATTCCTCGAGCGTTTTGACAAAATTCTTCTCGAAGGAGAGCCAGTAAGTGAAGACACGAAGGTGGTTGCCGCAATAGCAGGGCTAAAGAAGGGATCTGGCCTGTGGAAGGAAATGCATCTTGCATGCCCGAAGACTTATGGAGAATTCCGAAACAAGGCCGGAGTATTCATGGAAATGGAAGAGGCATTAAGGAAGTCGTTAGGTGAAAGCACAGAAGCTCTGAAGGCATTTGCCAGGAGAGGTGGAAGCAGTTACAAAACCCCGGGAAATGTTAAGCCTTTTGAAGGCGGTGGTTTGAAAAACAAGCTCAATCAAGTCTTAGCAGTGTCCATTGACCAGGTATATAATGCGGTCTATGAGAAGGAGATGTTAGCATCACCAAGAAGAATCAAGGTGATTTCGGGCAGATTTTGCGCTTACCATCAGACGATGGGACACTACATTAGCCAATACGAGGACTTGCTTAGGGAATTGTGGAAATTCTATGAAGAGGGCAAACTGTCTGAATTTGTAAAGAAAGCCCCAGGAAAGAGACCGCGGAAGCTCGATGGTGGGGCGGAGGAAGACAGCAGCGAAGACGAGGAAGCGAGGCCGAAACAGAATCTGCAGGGTCGGCGAGCACCACCCCCTCAGCCAGGACCGGTGAGGAAAATTTTAGTGATAGAACCAGAGGTTGGCCACACAGGTGGATGTACAGATGGGAGGCCACCTCCGTGAAAGAGGCAGAAGAAGGCTGAACTTCGCGCTATTGACCAGTTAAAGGAGACTGGTGCGGGACCCTCGACTAGGCCTACTGCAGAATTAACGTTCTCGCAGAAGGACTTGGAGGGTATTATGACCCCACATAACAACTCTCTGGTCATAAGCACGAACATAATGAGAGCTAAAGTTCACAGACTACTGGTCGACACCGGAGCTTACACGTACATACTTTTCAAGAGCACTCTGGGACCAGATAGGAACTTCGGATCCTAAATTGAAGACTGTAATCACAAAATCATAGGATTTGGGAGGCTGTTACTATTCCCCTAGGCACAATACGTCTGTCTATGGAACTTGTATCGGTTGATGATCCCGATAGGAGGCTGACCAGGCAAAGTAGATTTCCTTGTTGTAGACCAGCCATCCTCCTACAACGGGTTCCTCGGCCGATCCTTTTTGCACGAATTCAAAGCTGCCTGTTCGACGTACTACTATTGTCTGAAATTCCCAACACCGAATGGCGCTGGTACAATAAAAGGCGATCAAAGGAAAGCCCACGAATGCTTACTTCTAGTAAAGCCGTCAGATTCGCATATCCATGTCATTGAAAGTTCTCTCGTACGACCTGAACTGGGACCCCAGGAATTGGCTACTTCGCCAAACGAAGGAGTACCAATGGAGGTCGAACATTCAGAAAACGTACCAAGGGCAGAACCAAATCAAGACATAATAATCCTGGCGGAATTAGCGCCTGAGGGGCACTTCAACCCAAAATTCCGAACCCAGATTGCCAACCCTGGCAGAAACAACATCTGAAGGGCACTTCAACGGTGAACAACCGGCGGAATGCCTTCTCAGCCAAGATTTCGAACCAAGGTTGGACTGCGAACCGATGGAGGTTGAAGACGAGCTAAACGTCGATGGGCCAATTTTCTATCTCAGTTGGAAGGAAAAGCGAAAACGCGTCACACCAATGGAAGAATTGACGGCCGTTAAAGCTTATCCGGATAAAGAAGATCTCGAGCTCTACATCGGATCTGAACTACCAGCGCCATACCGGTCGAGAATGATTTAATTTTTTAGGAAAAATCTGGTGCATGGTCTAACACAGACATTACAGGAATCCCAACGAAATATACCTGTCATCGTCTTAATATTGATCCAGCACACCGGCCGATTCGTCAGAAAAGACGAAAATTCGATCCAGAAAAGTACGAGGCACTGACGGTGGAAGTCAAGAAGTTGCTAGACAACAAGTTGATACATGAAGCATTGTGCCCCCAACCTTCTATAGTGCAAGCCACCTCAAGCATTTGGGAATGCATACTGCCGGTGGAAAAGACAAATAACTAGAAATGGTAGATTTGTTGATTTTGGCAAGAAGTATTGTTTTGAATATGGTGTGAGCAAAATTTCGATCATTTTAAACGGGAGTAAATAATTTATCTCAATTATTTAAGGGTTGGAGTACCCCTTATATTCCAATATTTTATAATCATTTTTCTTGTCTGATAAAAAAAAAAAAAAAAACCAAGCGCATTAAAGTAGTAAAATGAAACATGATACCAAATGATTTATGATGATTGGGTAAAAAATATTTAAGATTCGTAACTTTTCGAATTTTAAAATAAAATTTGATTTCAATAATATTAAAAAAAAAAGTTATTACCCTTAACATGCTAAGCTAAAAAAGTCAGGTCCTTCTTTCCCATCTCCTTCTAAACTAGGTCCTAAAAAACTTTTTGGAAGAGTTAATTTTTAAAAAATTATTCTGATTTTTTTGCTAATTTCTTTCTGGAAGAGTTAATTTTTTGGTAATTCCTGAATTTTTTTCTTTAATTTTCTGAGTTTCTTTTATTTATCTGGAAGTCATTATAGTATTTTTTTAAATTTAGCTTTCTTAGTTTTTTTTGTTATTCCAGAATTTTGATGAATTTTAATTTTCAAATTTGTTGTTTGTAAAAATATCTTGGGGTTCTTATTAATATATTCAGAATTTTATTCTTTGTATTCAGTTTTTGGTGTATCTCTACAAAAATGAAAAAGTGTTATTCAGAACTGGAATTATATTGTGGTTATACACATTAATGATATAAAAATAAATAAAAGATTATAAAATCTGAAATAATTAATTTAGAAAAATATTGAATATATCCAATAGAGTTAAAAAGTGTTAAAGAGGTAAAAAAGAATTTCTAAAAAAATAAAATAAATATATGTGAAATATATTTTATATATTATAGACATTATATTTTATTGAATATATACTATTGGGCAGGATGGGGCGGGGCAGAGCATGGCAGTAAAAGTGCAAACCCATGCCTGCTCTGCCCCATTTCTCGGACGGGGCGGGGCGGGGCTGACCCATACGGAACGGGCCCAGGGCGGGGCAGCTGTGGGGCGGGTCATTTTGCAATCCCTATCCATAACTCAATTCAATCTAACTTGAAATAAAATATTAATTTCTCTCTCATCCACATATACAACCTATAACTCAACCCAAATTTACTTTTTTTATACTCACATCCACAACCCAACACAACCTAAAATTATTATTATTATTATTATTATTATATTTATTAATTATATATAATTTTAGATTAATATTTAGTATATTTAAAATATGTAAAAAAAAAAAAACTAATTTATCATAAATTTAAATAAGACACAATAACATGAATTTTTTTAAGTCATATATTATAAACTTTTTTTTATCGGTAAATGTTAGTTGTTAGTAGTTAAATGTTAGTTCACCAAGTCCCTCAATACAACAAGAATTATCTCCAAATTACAAATATAAAAGATACAAATATAATTTTGAGAGTTAGAAAAATAACCGGGAAGATTTGAATTCATAGTAGAAATTAAAAGATGAAATGATAAAAATAGAAGAGAAAATAGAGAATATCAAATTGTATTTTAAAATATATCAATATTGGTGTCTATTTATAGAAAAAATAGAGAATATCAAATTGTATTTTTTTTTAAATACATATTATTCACAATATTTACAAAATACGTTTTATCCATATAATTTTAACTAATCAATTACATGATGACATGTGTCATCATGTGATTGGATAACCTGAATATATTATTTGGTTGGGCAGGTGACACTGGCCGTGGATGGTTGAATGTCCCAATTTTGTTTCCATTTTTTTTAATTACATTTTTTTCAGCGATGGGAGTAGAGAAAAACGATTGAGGATAAAATAAATGACAAAAAGTACTAAGGGAGAGCTTGGTATGGAAATCCTTCAATGGTAATGGGAATTGAGATATAATTGTAGTAATTATAGTAGCTAATGAGAACAAATGAGGTACATAATATTGTTTTTTCCTCCTAAATAAGGTAATCAACACCCCTATTTGATTACCCCCTCTTCACCTTGTAATCATCCTCCTCAATCAATCCCCCATACCACAACCAACATCTTTCTTTTTTGTCCACTTTTTTCAAAATTGGAGCACAACACTATTGATGTAACCACCATAAATACAAGCACACATTCAACATATGTAGGGTAAAAAAGGAAAATGAAATTTTATTCCCATTACCATTGAAAAATTTGAAACAAGCGTCCCCTAAAAATATAAATATCAAACAAGCAGACACGAAAAAAAAGGATAAAGTATTGTGTACAGAATCTGGATATCCAGAAATGGTAATTTGATAATTAATTCAAAGTTAATTTAATTAAAAGTCTATTATACCCTTAATTATCTCCATGAAATTTTCGGCTGATCTCAAGTTTAAATTTGAATTTGAATTTCAAAGTAAAGTAGTTTATCTCTCATAAACACATCTTTCAATAATTAATCATTAGTTTGTGTGATTAATCTACCGTTAATTTTTTTCATTTTTTTGTCCCATTATATTTTTACTTTTTGTCTATCTTCATCTCTATATTTTCTCCATCTTCTTTCCATATTATCCATTAGAGTAGGCCTCCCTTGCAATATTGCACGGTGCAATATATGCCAAAAAAGGAAAATTTTATAAACTCGCGGGTCAATAGGGTCAAAGTAACAAAATTCGCGAATCTTGAACGGGTCGGGTTTGATTTGGGCAATTTTCAAATTTCAAAATTTTCGCTTCCAGTTAGTGATACTGTATGAGTAAATTTATGCTACTATAAGGTCAAATGTGTACTATTATAAGAACAAATGTTGTTTTTTGTTCGGTGTAAATAAGTCCTCACGCAAGTGTCCGTGTTCGCTATGAGCGTGGTAAGCTTGACCAAGTTTTAAAATATATCGAACCCAAAGGAGATGGGGACTTGTAAGGAAAATTCGTTGTTTCAATTGGCTAGCTAACAAAGCAATAAAGGAGAAAGGTTTCTATCGTCTACTAATGCGTCAAAAGAGTAAACTACCTATCACCTTGTGTTTGCAAAGTGAGCAATTGTGAGGAGTATGTGCTAGTGTACTATCCTATGTTTCATGTAGTGAAGTATCACTTTATCATGCAATGAGATTGTGTATAATCAATGGACAAGCCACTCTAACATGCAAAAGGATTCCCTTATACATATCAAAGCCTCTAATTGTTCATTTAATTCACTAAAGATAATTCTCACTATCTTAGGAATTTTATAAAACACTTGATATGCATTGGCCTTAATACAAGAGAATTTAGAAAATAATCTCTAATTTCGCAAGAGACTAACTCCCTAATGACCCTATTATCATCTACACATGCAAGCATTCATACAATACATCAAATTAGAGAATTGATCATACAACAACTCAAATCATTCAAAAGATCAACATATCACTACATTACTCCATAGGAATCATACACTAACACATAAAAGGATTAGCTCATGGCTAATTGAGTAAACATAAGAACAATTAAGCTAGGAACTATCATTATTAAGAAAGAAATG
>JAPKLY010000452.1:0-34653 GCA_026898435.1 Prunella vulgaris | reverse complement strand
TTTTTTTACATATATTCATTTGTTTTTGTAGAAAACAAACATGTTAATACAATGTAAGATCAATATGCGTATTATTGTAAGAAAAAATATTCAGTTTTCCTAAATATTTATTGATTTTTATAGAAATTATTATTTTTTAAGATGTAGAAGCACACATTTTGTCTTACAGTAGCACACATATGTTCATGTGGTATACATTCTGGAATTTCGATAAAATTAATTTTTTAAGATGTAGTAGCACACATTTTGTCTTACAGTAGCACACATATGTTCATGTGGTATACATTCTGGGAATGGCGAGATAGTAACACATGTAATGTATTATTACATTAGCAACATATTATCAACATAAAATTAATAATAAAATAAAAAATAAATTAAGAAACACATATTTGTTCTTGTAAAAATACATATTATTCTTATAGTTACTTTAAAAGTACAAAAAATTAACTTTTTAAGATGTAGTAGCACACATTTTGTCTTACAGTAGCACAAATACATTCATGTAGTATACATTCTGGAAGTGGCGAGAATTTTCCTTAAAAATTTTATTGGATCCGCGAATTTTCATTTGGGAATATTGCACGGGTCGGGTATGGTGCAATATTGCATATGAGTTTTTGTGTATCCATTAATAACCTAAAAATCCTAACTATGGATCATAAATTGTGGCCGTCACTAGAATTAATTAATAGTACGTTGGTCGGTTGGCTATTAATTAGGATCCGTTATTAGCATAGTATATTAGTGGATCATGAAGATTTTAATTCACGTGTATATATATACAAATTCTTTCTTATATTTTATTTTCTAATATGATATAATTAAATAGATTTTTTTTGTTTAAAAATATTATTAATAACAAAGATTGTTTTAATAGTTACTAAAACACTAGTACTACTAAAAAATATTATTAAAAATATTCTAAAAAACAAAGATTGTATTAGTAACAAATATATAAAGTTGTTAAGAGTTGTTTATAAAGTTTTTTTAGATTAGTGGAGCATGAAGATTTTTATTCACGAAAATTTTATATATCTAAGATATCTTAACAACTCTAAACAACTTTATGTATTAGTGGAGTATGAATATTTTAATTCACAAAGAAAGTGTATGTATATTTAATATTTCTTTCTTCTATTTTATTAATAATATGATATAAAATAGATTTTTTTGTTTAAACATATTAATAATAATGATTGTTTTAATAGTGTTATTACCTGAATTATTTCGTATATGGCTTGGATCAGGATAACAATAAGTATATAAAATACTTGAATAAACGTGCGTAATATGTAAAGAACACCGAGATTTGTCCAGGTCTTATATTGCAAGAGTTGGGACTTAAGTAAAGTTTATTGATTGTGTAAAGGTTCGAATCCTTACAATGGTGGCTTTAAAACCATATTTATAGAGGATTCTAAATAAGGCACGCGCCTCAATTACTCTGTGTTAGTCAACAAAGTCGTTACAAAAGTTATTGTGGAAAGTCTTCCATAATAAATGTCAGCTTCCATGTGTGGCCTCTGATCGACGCTAATTATGCTGCACATTTGGCGTAATTACTGTATTTACTCTCAGTGCGTTGGCTTTGAGTATGCTCGTGCCCGTTGACATGTACTTTGCTCGTGCTCGTCGACATGTACATTGCTTGTGCTCGTCGACATGTACTTTGCTCGTGCTCATCGACATGTACCTTGTTCGTGATCGTCGACATGTACCTTGTTCGTGCTCGTCGACATGTTCCTTGCCCGTGCTCGCAGACATGTACCTTGCTCGTGCCCCAAGCTTTACAATATTGAGTTTGAGTCTCTTATAATAATTGGGTCTGAGCCCATATTATTATTTAATTATTTCTCCAACAACAAATAGTTACTAAAAAACTAGTACCACTAAAAAATATTATTAAAAATATTTGAAATAACAAAGATTGTATTAAAAAATTACTAAATTTAAGTTGAAATTAAGTCTATATCTTTATAATATATCTAAAGAATAATAATGATGATGATTAATAAATGATATTTATAGTGTTTAAGTGTTTAACAATATGAAGATTAGTGATTCCGTTATAATAAACACTAGTACCACTATCAATAGTTCACTAGCACTTTATAGTACTAATATTGTTACTACTTAAATATAAGTTGAAATTAGGTCTATATCTTTGTAATATATCTTAAGAATTATAATAATGATGATTTATAAATGATATTTATAATGTTTAAATGTTTCACAATATGAAGATTAGCAATTCTATTAGAATGAACACTAGTATCACTATCAATAGTTCACTAGCACTTTATAGTACTAATGTTGTTACTAGTTAAATGTAAGTTGAAATTAAGTCTATATCTTTGTAAAATATCTTAATAATAATAATAATAATAATAATAATAATAATAATAATAATAATAATAATAATAATAATAATAATAATAATTTATAAATGATATTTATAGTGTTTCACAATATGAAAATTAACAATTCTATTAGAATGAACACTAGTATCATTATTAATAATTCACTAGCACTTTATAGTACTAATGTTGTTACTACTTAATTGTATGTTGAAATTAGGTCTATATTTTAATAATATATCATAAGAATAATTGTAATGATGATTTATAAATGATATTTATAGTGTTTAAGTGTTTCATAATATGAAGATTAACAATTCTAATAGAATGAACACTACTATCACTATCAATAATCCACTAGCACTTTATAGTACTAATGTTGTTACTACTTAAATGTAAGTTGAAATTATCTCTTTGTAATATATCTTAAAAATTATAATAATGATGATTTATAAATGATATTTATAGTGTTTAAGTGTTTCACAATATGAAGATTAGCAATTCTGTAAGAATGAACACTAGTAGCACTATCAATAGTTCACTAGCACTTTATAGTACTAATGTTGTTACTACTTAAATGTAAGTTAAAATTAGGTCTATATCTTTGTAATATATCTTAAGAATAATAATAATGATGATGATTTATATATGATAGTTTAGGTGTTTTACAATGTGAAGATTAGCAATTCTATTAGAATGAACACTAGTACCACTATCAATAGTTCACTAGCACTTTATAGTAGTAATGTTGTTACTACTTAAATGTAAGTTGACATTAGGTCTATATCTTTGTAATATATCTTTAAAATATTAATAATAATGATGATTTATAAGTGATTTATACTGTTTAAGTGTTTCACAATATGAATATTGGCAATTCTATTAGAATGAACACTAGTATCACTATCAATAGTTCACTAGCACTTTATAGTACTAATGTTGTTACTACTTAAATGTAAGTTGAAATTATATCTTTGTAATATATCTTAAAAATTATAATAATGATGATTTATAAATGATATTTGTTGATTGGCGAACTACTAACAAGAGATTATTGGAATAAATTAAGTCTTTGTAATATATCTTAAGAATGATAATAATAATGATTTATAAGTGTTTAAGTGGTATGAACATTATACTATAAATATTGATATTTAAAAGTCTATTTAAATTCGTGAGGTATAGATATTGATATTTAAATATTGTTAATATAGATATTGATATTTAAAAGTCTATTTAATTATGTCTATATTTTTGTAATATATCTTAAAAATAATAACAATATATGATGATTTATAAGTGATATTTATATTTGTAAACTTTGAATATTCGAAATATCTTAATATTCTAAAATATCTTAACAATTCTTAACAACTTTATATATTTGAAAAAATTCTCTTAAATACAATATATTTGAAGTATATCTTAATATTTCTAAAATTCTCTTAAGAACAATATATTCCAAATATTTTTTAACATCAATCAGTCAACGTCCAAGATATGGAGTAACATAATTTTCCCCTAAAACCATAATATAAAAAATCCAAGATTTAGTAATTAAAAATCCATGATTTGATATTATTTATTTATTTTAATTAAAATAAGTAGTAATATGTGTTACCATAAATACGTACCATTATAGTTAACTTAATTACAAATTTAATTAAAATTCTTAATTTAATGTAGTTAATTAATTAAGTATAGGAATGTGTGGATTAATTAATAATAATTGAGGGAATTATGAGAGTGAAAAATGGCCGAGTGAGTGGAGGAAATTATGGGAGAGAAAAGTGGAGTCATTACCCTACTTTTGGAGACAACATTAACTACACTAATTAATTACCAAATGATATCTAGATTCTGTATATTTAGCAGGAAAAAAAAAAGCTTAATTGCAAATTAAATTACGACTTTTTTCAATTTTGCACTTTTGAATCTTATTAAAAAAAGTTTCAAGTTAACTTATTTTTGCAATTAAGACTTACAGACAGATTTGCTTCTGCCCGAAGTCTACGTGACGATTACGTGGCAATTGACCATAAAAAATTTAAATTACATGGCAAAAGGTTGTAATCTTAATTGCAATTTAAATCATGACATTTTATGAATTGCATTTTAAACTAAACTTTTGGATCATGTTAAAAATAAGACTTAAATTTAATTTTTTTTCGATTAAGGATGACAAATTGAAATCTAAATTCCAAATAAAATACAAATAAAAAT
This sequence comes from Prunella vulgaris, assembly GCA_026898435.1. Taxonomy (NCBI): domain Eukaryota; kingdom Viridiplantae; phylum Streptophyta; class Magnoliopsida; order Lamiales; family Lamiaceae; genus Prunella; species Prunella vulgaris. Next base: position 30,070 of record JAPKLY010000452.1, on the reverse strand, counting down.
ATGTGAAATGAAATTAAAACGTAAGGTTTTGAGAAATTATTTGGAATTTAAAATTTCAATTTTAAGTTTTTTCATGTATTTTAATTCCAAATGAAAATATGTTAAATGAAATTAAAACGTAAGGTTTTGCGCGTCAATTATTTGGAATTTAAAATTTATTCACGTTTTTTTTTTTTTGCAGATCGTTGCCTCGTATACGTACGTAACGTAAGCAATGAGGAGATACATGTTATTATAATCCTTAATTGAAAAAAATTAAATTTAAGTTTTATTTTTAACATGATCCAAAAGTTAGTTTATAATCAATTTATAAATTATCATCATTTAAATTGCAATTAAGATTATAATCTTTTGCCATGTAATTTAAATTTTTTATGGTCAACTGCTACATAGGCGTCACGTAGACTTCGGGCAGAAGCAAATCTGTCCGTAAGTCTTAATTGCAAAAATAAATTAACTTGAAATTTTTTTTACAAAATTCAAAAGTTTAGCTTAAAATGCAAAATTGAAAAAAATCGTGATTTAATTTGCAATTAAGAAAAAAAAATGTAATCTTAATCTTAATCTTAATCTCCTATATTTACCAGTTCTTATAATCCTAAGTGGCTATCTTCACTCTTCTTTATTTTAAAATAATGAAATTCTATCAAATATACAGTTACGTCCAAAACCGTTTCCTCTCTATATACACATATATATACAAACATATGTGCACTCAAATCAGCATCACATTGTTGTAATCTTGAGAGGAAAGCGTAAAGCAAAAGTAAAGAGACAATATTGATGACCCAGTTCGTCACGGAGTGACTACGTCTGGGGGCGACCAAGCCAGGAGATTATACTAATAATGAACTGCCGTTACAATCAATGTGAAATTGTAGAGTACATAATACAGGGAACGATACTATATATATAATATCTAACCCTAAGTCTTGTGGGCTTAAAGCCTACTGGATATATCTAATATTATATCCACACAATATAATAATATATTTACATATATTATAACACTCCCCCTTGGATATAATATGACAAGGAAGAATGCAAGTGTTACTTAGTGGAGTGTTACAAATGGCCTCGAGGATACAATCATCAGGATTGTTTAACATTTGTTACTCCCCCTGAAGATAACAACCTTCCAAGTCGACGCATCCAGATTCCATGCACGTACTTTTCAAAAGTCGAAGTGGGAAGGGATTTAGTGAACAAATCAGCTAGATTGTCACTTGAGCGTACTTGTTTTATCGTGATCTCACCACTCTTCTGGAGTTCGTGAGGATAAAAGAATTTTGGGGATATATGCTTCGTCAAGTTCCCTTTGACATAGTCGTTGCTCATTTGTGCAATACATGCAGAATTATCTTCGTAGATAATTGACGGGCTTAAGTCAACAGAAGGGATACCACATGAATCGTGAATGTGCTTTATAAGGGACTTTAACCACACACATTCTCGTGCAGTTTCGTATAGAGCTATGATCTCTGAGTGGTTTGACGATGTGGTCACCAAAGTTTATTTGACAGATCTCCATGAAATGGCTGTTCCACCACAGAGGAAAACATAACCCGTTTGCGATTTCACATTATGGGGATCAGATAGATAACCAGCATAACCTATAAGCGTGTTGTTTTGGTTTCTTTGATAGAAAAGACCAAGATCTTGAGAACCTTGAAGATATCGTAAGATATGTTTCACACCATTCCAATGTCTCCTCTTATGGGAGGCACTGAACCTTGCGAGTAGATTGACTGCAAAGGCAATATCGGGCATAGTGCAGTTTGCAAGATAGAGCAGTGCACCAATTGCACTTAGATATGGAACTTCAGGTCCCAATAGCTCTTCGGTATCTTCTTTAGGTCTAAATCGGTCCTTTTCCAAATCAAGGGAACGGACAACCATTAGAGTGCTTAAAGGATGAGATTTATCCATGTGGAATCTCTCCAACACTTTCTTTAGGTAAGTTGACTGGTGTATCAGTATTCCTTCAGGGAAATGCTCGATTTGCAGACCTAGACAGAACTTGGTTTTACCCAAAGTTTTCATTTCAAATTCAGTTTTTAAGATTGAACTTGCTTCTTCAATCTCTTTCCTTGTTCCAATAATGTTTAGATCATCCACATACACCGAGATGATGCAAAAACCATTAAGGGATTTCTTAGTAAAGACACAAGGAAAAGCCTCGTTATTTACGTATTCCTTCTTCAGGAGGAATTCGCTTAGTCGATTATACCACATACGACCTGACTGTTTTAAGCCATATAACGAGCGTTGCAACTTAATGCTGAACATACTACGATGTTCGTTATTCCTCATTTGGGGAATAGTTAATCCATCAGGGATTTTCATATAGATGTCAGAATCTAATGATCTGTATAAGTATGTGGTAACTACGTCCATTAGCTGCATTTCTAGGTTTAGTTTAACTGCCAGGGATATTAGGAAGCGGAATGTTATGGCATCCATAACAGGAGAGTAAGTTTGATCGAAATCGATACCGGGTCTCTGCGAAAACCCTTGAGCCACTAACCTCGCTTTGTATCTCACAATCTCATTGTTCTCGTTTCGCTTTCATACAAATACCCACTTGTATCCAATAGGGACTACATTTTTCGGGGTACGAACGATGGAACCGAAAACATTTCGTTTGTTTAGCGAGTATAGCTCTGCCTTTATTGCAGCTTCCCATTTCACCCAATCAGAGCGCTTCCGGCACTCGGATATAATTTTGGGTTCAGGATCTAGATCATTATTAGAAATGGTGAAGGCAATTAAGGCTGTAAATGTGTTGTCGACAACAGTTGTATTTTTGTTATAAGTTTCTCCCGTGTTTACGAAGTTTGTTGAAACTTCAATGTTTACATCGACCAAATCCTCTTCATTTCCCAAAGGGTATCGGTCTGATGATTCCGCTTTCTCAGAGTCATTGATTACTTTTGCACGTGCATTTTGACTCTGATTTTCGTCTACATGACGAATCTCTTCAGGAGATTTTAGGGGTGACATAGTGTGTTTGCTAGCTTTACACTTACGCAAATTCAGTTCGCTTATGTTAATGTTTCCTTTACGCTTCTGGCGCATGGGGGGATTAACATTTGTCTTCAAAGGGAGTTGAACCCTTTGAGGCGCATTTACCCCAGGTATATGCGACTTAGTCACTCCTTTATGATCAGTGAATGCATCTGGCAGGTTATTTGCTAGGTATTGCAAATTTATTATCTTCTGAACTTCAAGTTCAGATTGATTTGTGCGTGGGTCTAGGAACTGAAGATCTTTTGTGTTCCAAGTTATATCACGGCATTTATTAATTGTGGTATTTTTCTCTCCCCCTAAGGCCGAAAATAGATCTTCGTCGAATGTGCAGTCAGCGAAATGGGCTGTAAACTGATCCCCAGTTAAAGGCTCGAGGTATTTAAGTATTGTGGGAGATACAAAACCGATGTAAATACCGAGTTTCCTTTGTGGGCCCATAGATGTTCGCTTAGGTGGTAGTATTGGAACATACACTGCACAACTGAATGTACGCAGATGGGAAATGTTAGGTTCATTTCCACGCATGAGTTGAATAGGGGAATATTCATGATATGCAGTTGGTCGGAATTGGATTAGTGATGATGCATGTAAGATTGCATGCCCCCAACATGAAACGGGTAAGTTCATTTTGTGTAGTAGTGGTCTAGCGATTAATTTAAGACGTTTAATCAATGATTCAGCTAGGCCATTTTGAGTATGAACATGAGGAACCGAATGCTCCACTTTGATTCCCAGTGCCATGCAAAAATCATCGAATGCCTTAGAGGTGAATTCACCGGCATTATCCATACGAATGGATTTAATAGGATGATCTGGGAATTGAGATCTCAACAGGATGATCTGTGCAATAAGCTTTGCAAAAGCAGTATTGCGAGTGGATAGCATGGTTACATAAGTCCACCGAGTGGATGCATCTATTAGGACCATAAAGTACTGAAATGGTCCAGATGCTGGGTGTATTGGTCCACAAATATCTCCTTGAATCCTTTCAAGGAATTTAGGAGATTCAGTTCTTACTTTACTACTAGAAGGATGAATTATTAGCTTACCCTTTATGCAAGCATCACATATGTATTCATTAACAGAAGGGATTTTGTTGTGTGTTATGTTATGGCCTGATGAATTACATAGAATCCGACGCATCATAGTTTGTCCTGGATGTCCTAACCGCTCATGCCATAGTTTGAAAGAGTTTGGATCATTAAATTTTAGATTAAGAGCTATATGGAGATTTAAGGGTCTGATGTATGTGTAATACAAGCCAGACGAGAAAGATGGAAGTTTTTCGACGATGTGTTTACGACAATTTAAATAGTGAGTCATCAACAGATATTCACTATTGTCCTCAGTATTTGTTTCAATGTGATAGCCATTCTGTCGAATGTCTTTGAAACTGAGGAGGGTACGCTTTGATTATGGATACAATAAAGCATTTTCGATTATCAGCTCAGTACCCATAGGTAGAATGATCGAGGCTCTTCCGGAGCCAACGATCTGTATGTCGTCGTCGGAAATAGTAGTGACACTTCCTTTCTTTTCGGTTAATGTTTGGAAAAAATTGTCTATCTTTTAAGATAGTATGTGTAGTAGCACTATCTACTAAGCACAACACATTAATCTCCATAAGCACTTAAGTGTATGTTTGGGTACGTTTAGATATGAGGAATGCTAAGGAGAGCCAAGATTACAGACGCTGATTGATCAGCCGCACAAGGGATCACTTAGGTCCTACTTTATCAAGAACGTATTAAATTATTTTTGTAGACAATAGTGATCGACAATTGGATTTGACTGTAAAAAATAAAGCATCGATAAGCATTCATAAATGGAATCCATAAAAGTATCATGCAACATAGTCAAGATAAAAGCCAGTCAAACATGCTGGTCTAACCAAGTAGCAAATAGTATCAAATAGTCTAAAAGATAAAGCAAGTAATCAGCAAGTTGATGTCGATCACTCATTGTCTCCAAAGACATCTACAGTCATTGTATCACCCACTAAGAGGTCATCCTTCTCCATATCAAAGCCTGCATCTGGCAGGTTGGTGTGGTGTGATTCACCTTTAGGAGCTTTTCCCTTTTTGTCTTTAAGCATGCGTTGATATAGCTCCACTAGATGTTTTGGAGTTCGACACTGGCGAGACCAATGGTCGTCGCATCCACACCTGTGACAGAGTTGCTTGTTCTGTGTACCTGAGCTCGATGGTTTGTCTTGAGGTGCATTCTTTTTAGTTGCACTAGATTGTGCATTGTTGCGATCTCTACCTCTTCCCCTACCACGGTCTCGACTTCGGGTCGATCCGCATCCCCCACTCGCCTCATTTCCTTTCCCACGTGTATGGCCTCTAGAGTTCCTCCGAGTAGCATGTGCTTCAGGCACAGCTTGTGAGCCAACCGGTCTAGTATTGTGATTTTTCATCAACAATTGGTTGTGATTTTCTGCAACTAGAAGTGCAGAAATGAGGTCGGAGTGTGTTTGATACTCTTTGGCCCTGTACTGCTGCTGGAGTACAAGATTACTAGCATGGAATGTGGAAAGAGTTTTCTCGATCAACTGATCATCAGGGATCGGTTCACCGCACAGCTTGAGCTGTGAAAGTATGCGATGTAGGGCGGAGTTGTACTCCGTCACAGACTTGAAGTCTTGGAAACGAAGTGTTGTCCAAGCATGTCTGGCTTCGGGGAGGATCACATTTTGTTGTTGTTGGAATCGATCCTGGAGGGATTTCCACAACATTGATGGATCTTTTTCAGTGAGGTATTCATTCTTAAGATCTTTGTGAAGATGATGTCTTAAGAAGATAAGAGCTTGTGCCTTTTGGGCAGTAGTGGATTTCCACCCTTGAGTGGTGGTGTCGGATAAGTCTTTTGAAGCTAAGTGGATTTCAACGTCTAAAGCCCATGTCAAGTAATTGTGGCCATCTAGTGCCAGTTCATCAAATTCCCGTTTGATGATGTTTGACATTTTTGTTGCTACAAAGAAAGGAATTAATAAATTTAGAATTTATAATTGTTTTGTAACAAAAGGAATAGGGCTTAAGATAAAATGCAATGACAATTTATTAAAAGGGGTGTATTTGATAAAGGATTGGGTGTATGACTTGTGAGACATTTATTAATGGGACTTTAAACCAAAAATAATTATTGGATAAGGCCTTTTAAAAAAATTGATGATTTGGGCTTTCATAATACCATTATGAATTTTTTATTAATGGGACAACATGCCCAAAAATAATTGTTAGGATCCAAATTAATTAGGATCAACTAAAATAAAATGTCCAATCAGTTAATTAAAAAAAATGGCCCAAGAATATTTAATTAAATTTTTTTATTAAAAGGGGCCAAAACTGGAGGCCCATTCTGAATTAAAATAGGCAAAGGCCTAATTTCAGAATAAAGGGGCACATGCCCAAGAATAAAATTCAGAATAAAGGGGCCTAGATTTAGGGAGGCCCATTGAGTACATATCCTAGTGAATCTAGGGTTTACGGATTTTCCTGAAAATGAACAAAGTCAAGGTTTCAGTATGTGGGATACGATTTGGCCGAGTCAAGTGCCGATTTTTTCGACGTTGGGGCGAGAAAAACGCAACCATGGAGGTGGAGTCCTCCACGTCGTTACTGGCGTGCAGCAGCCGATGCTCGTTTGGCGCGGTCGTTGATGGCGTTACCATTACTGTCGCGTCTCTGGCACCGTCGCGAGGAGCTGCCGTCGCGAGAATGCGCTGTTCGCCGACGAAGTTCGGCGAGGCATCGCCGTCGCGTGGAACAGGGACGCCGCTGCGAGCAGTGGGCGACGCATCTCAGGCACCGACGTGCCGCTCTGGTGTTCGATGTTTCGCGAGGCAGTGAATAGCAGCAGCAATTCCGACATCATACCGTCGCAGCGCAAGGGCCGCGTATCGCCGTCGCCGTGTGCCGGGATGCATAGCACCGTATCCGACGTGGCTGTTACCGCCGTCATAGTGCAGCCGATCGCGCAGTTGAGGTGTCGCCATCGACGTTCGTATCAGAACGGGGTGCCATCACGGCTTACGGCCGGAGGCGCCATCGCCTTCGTTCGCTGTCAAGGCCACTTCAGGGGCCGACGGCGTGGCGGACACAGGTAGGGCTCAATTTTGTGTTGGATTTTCGAATGGAATAAACTGTGAAGTTTTCCAGTTTTTTGGAAATTGATTTTCGGGTTTTCGACTGAAAAAATCGATTCAATTGAGATTCTGGAAAACAATTATTGGAGAAAGATTTTCGAAAAATGAATTGATTTTCGCAAAAAGATTTTAGTTCCAGAAATTGGTTTCAAAACAAAAGATTTTGTTTCCAGAAAATGATGGGTTTCGAAAGAGTAATATCGATTTGCGATGGAAAACGTTTTGGTTTCGAAAACAATTGGTTTCTGATAAATCTCTGTATCAGAATTTTGGAAAACAAAATTGCAAAACAGGGTTTTGATAAAAAAATCAGGACATAGTCTGATGCCCTGGGTTTTCGATGAAAAAAAGGGGGGTTTCGAAATATTGCAGAAGAGTTTCGAAAAAGATTTTTGTATTTCGATCGATGGACGATTGATTCTGGAAACAGATTTTGTTATGCAGTGTTTTATACAATCGGATCATGTATCGCATACAAGGTATGACATAATCAAAAACCAGGACAAATCACATATCACAGTATACACGTAATCCACAGAACATATGATTGCAGGGTTTATTAACAAAAGACATATGATCGGGAATATGGCATACGAGCAGAGACATGTGTGTAAAGCATGCGAATTTTTCATATGATTGAAATCATGGAATATGAATAATCTATGCAGATTAATAAAAAACCGTACACATATATGGAGATCATATAAACAGATCATGAGAAAAAAAATTGCATACATAATCTGCAGGATTCATAAATATGATCAATTTCAGGAATATAACGAAAATACTCACATTAATCGCTAAATCCAAATATTATAAATTGATGGTCGAGATTGAATCCAATCCGAAAAACTGCTGGAGCAATCATCTCGTAAATTCTTAACGCTCGTAGAGACTCGTGCTGATAACGTGTTGTAATCTTGAGAGAAAAGCGTAAAGCAAAAGTAAAGAGACAATATTGATGACCCAGTTCGTCACGGAGTGACTACGTCTGGGGGCGACCAAGCCAGGAGATTATACTAATAATTAACTGCCGTTACAATCGATGTGAAATTGTAGAGTACATAATACAGGGAACGATACTATATATATAATACCTAACCCTAAGTCTTGTGTGCCTAAAGCCCACTGGATATATCTAATATTATATCTACACAATATAATAATATATTTACATATATTATAACACACATTACAGAATTCCACCAATAAAAAACCTCAATTCCCCCCACAATTATCACCCTATCATCTATTTCTGAATCTATGAAATCCTACGTGGCTTAATACAATGCTTCCTACCTACTTTTCTAATTTTCTCATAATATTTTATAAAAAAACTTAATTTAAAACTAATAAAACTTAATTCACATTACAGAATTCCACCAATAAAAAACATCAATTCCCCCCACAATTATTCACTATGAATCCTAACCCATTCATCATAATTGTTTTAGTCAATAAATTCGAAGACTTTTGGGTTATCTTCATAACTAATTACCGTTTGTTCCTACGCCGCTTCATTCAGAACTCTTACAATTCGAATTCCGAAGATCCTTTGATCATCCCATTAAAGGTAACACAAATCTCTGTAAATGATTTTTCTTCTTTATTTTTAATAAATTTAAAGTTAGTTATTGCTAAATAGTAAATATACATACAATTCTCTATTTTAAATTTTTTTAAATTGTATCACACGATTATTATTTAATATTTTATTTTGGTATAATCCCTACATTATTTTTCGTAAATTCTATACAATTATGTTTTTAAAAATAAATAAAACAAAATATTTGGATAAAATATGATTTTAATAATATATCAAAATTATAATTTTTTAAACTAAATATACTTACTGTTGCTAAAGTTGTGGTTATGGAATCTCTACAACTCCTCAATATAAATTCCGAAGATCCTTTGATCCTTCCCTTATAGATAAAACAAATCACTGTAAAATGATTTTTCTTCTTTATTTTTTAATTAATTTAAAGTTACTTATTGCTAAATATACATACCTCTGGAATTCTCCATTTTAAAATTGTATCACTTATACTATTATAATTTAATATTTTATTTTGGTTTAATCCCTATATTATTTTACACAAATTCTATATGATTCTGTTTTAAAAAATAAATAAAACAAAATATTTGAATAAAACATGATTTTAATAATATATTAGAATTATAATTTTTTTAAACTAAATAAAATTACGGTTGCTAAAGTGGTGGGTTATGAAATCTCAAAAAAACTAAAAAACAAAACGGGTAAAAGATTAAAAAAAATTGAATTTTCAAAATTACAGTAATTTTAACCCAATATTTAATACAGTTGATAAATTGGTGGTTTATGGAGTCTCCACATAAGCATGATTTTAATAATATATCAAATGAAAAAAAAATCAACTGTTGAAAAATAAAATAAAAATTTAGAATTTTTAAAAGTATAGTAATTTTAAACCACTTGAGACATCTACACTAAAAAAAAATTTGTAGTAAATAATCCATAATACAAATTCAAATTGAAGTAATAGATAGAAAAAAATTAAATAAAATATTTAGATAAAGGATGATTTAAATAATATATCAAAATTATAATTTTTTTAAACAAAATATACTTAGGTGAGTTATGAAATTTCCACAAAAAACTTGAAAAAGAAAACAGCCGAGAAATAAAATAAAAAAATTTGAATTTTCAAAATTACAGTAATTTTAAACCAATAATTAGTACGGTTACTAAAGTGGTGTGGATTATGGAGTCTTCAAATTAACTTTAAAAAAAACTGCTGAAAAATAAAACAAAATTTTAAATTTTTTAAAATTATAATAATTTTAAACCAATAATTAGTAATTTGAAATCATTTTAGATAATTTAAATCAAAACAAAATATTTGAATAAAGCAAAATTAAAAGTATATATAATTTAAAAAATATGCCAAAATTATAATTTTTTTAAAATCAAAATTAATTACACAATAATTTTAACTTTAAAACCGTTCATATTAAATTTAAATCAAAACAAAATATTTAAATTTATCAAAATTAAAATTACAATTTTAGAAATATGTCAAAATTATAAAAAAAAATTATCTTTAACAATTCTTAAAATCGTATCAATCATAATAAAAGAAATAACTAAAACTTTTACGAAAAAACGTACATTAAAAAATTTTAAAAATTCAATTCACCCCAACCCCCGTTCCCCGTACTAGGGTTATGTACTAGTAATAATAATATAATGATATATAGTGCCCAGCCGCCGTTCCAGCTGCCGCCTCACAACGCCACTTATCATCCGCCGAATCGCCTTACTTTTTACCTTTTTACTTTTTTTTTTTTACCTTAGTTTTACCTTTTTACTGCGCCGAATTAACCAAAAACTTTATCCAGATTCTTCGAATGCCATAAATGGGTAGATGCTTCACCTCCTGTCAAGTCAAACACCAATAAAAGGAAAGAAAAAAGAGGGAAATTAATTTTGGGAATTAAGAATGGGAAGGAAGAAGCTGGAGATAAAGCGAATCGAGGATATAAGCGGGAGGCAGGTGACTTTCTCAAAGAGAAGGAAAGGGCTGCTGAAGAAGGCACAGGAATTGTCTGTTCTTTGTGATTTGGAAATTGGTGCCCTAATCTATTCTTGCCGTGGGAAGCCTTATCACTACTCCAACACCAACAGGCAATTCTCTCTCTCTCTCTCTCTCTCTCTCTCTCTCTCTAATTATCAACAGACAACATAAAAATATATCATCTCTAATTATCTTTGCTAAATTCAGATCCAATTATTATTTGACGTGAATATTGATGATGCCAAATGACTCAATATAATTCTCTGTTATGTTGATTATTATTATTATTCTACTCCCCTAAACCTAGCTATCTAGCTTGCGGTAGTTCAAAATATTAGAAAATGTAGTAATTTGCACACACAAAACAATAATTTTCACTTCTTTAGGTTAGCTACCTCACACAAAAGAAGTGCATATATATATCCTGAAAATTTAATTAACAAAGCCAAGTCTAGGTAATTAATAGGTCATTATTAGAAGGCTTAAGAATCATGATATATCGATTTTGTGCAAGCATAAGCTCATCTAATCTCATCCTTACTGGTTATCATATAATTTGACCTCTATAAGGTTGTTAACATTTGAACCATATATATATTTTAATTGCTTTATATTCTAGTCTACAGCTTTTATAAAATGGTGGTACTATAATTTGCGAGCAATAAACAAATTCTTTTAGGGGGCGTTTGTTTTAAATTCTTCAATGGTAATGGGAATGAAATTTCATTTTCCTCCTTTACCCTTACATATGTTGAATGAGTGTATGTGTTCATAGTGGTTACATCATTAATGTTGTGCTCCAGTTTTAAAAAAAGTTAACAAAAAAGAATGTTGTTAGTTGTTGTACTATGAGGGATTAATTGAGGAGATGATTATAAAATGAGATGAAGGTATATAAATGGGGGTAATGATTACATTATTTAGGAGGAAAACAATGTTATATACCTCATTTGTTCTCATTACACAAAATAAAACCTATGTGTATATCCCCATTCCTATTATCATTAAAGAATTTTCATACCAAGCGCACTCTTAGTTGTAATCAAATTTGTAAACAAATGACTGATAAATATATTATCCTAATGTTTTAAATTCTTTATGGCTTAGCTATCATGATGCGTATGTAAACACCAATATATGATTGAAGTAAACGTATAAATCGATTATTTTTATTGTTATGCACCAATTTTTCATATGCCAAATGTGGTATGAAATAGGTCTTCAGCTACAAGTTAGGTATCTTCAAATGTCCTAGAGACATCGTCCAAATGATTCATGTAGGGAGCAACCATCAATTATCCACCTCCACCCAATAATTGAGGTCATTTATGAATGTGATTAACAAATTTGTGTTTCCACCAATTTGCTAAGCCTATAAAGTGTATAGCATCAATGTAGTACGAAATTTTACCAAGTTTTATTTATATCGAATCCTAAAGAGATACTCAAGTTTCAAAATTTAATCTCAAACATAGAGATGTTACTAGACAATATTTGAAGATTTTGGTTTTGTTCTAAACTATTTCAATGAGAATGGTAACAAGAAAATTAAAGACACCAATTATCCCACTACCACGGAAGTAAAAACGAGCAATTAACGATTTAAGAAGAATACTTACCCATTAAATCAAATAGAAAGAAAGAACACAACTGAATAGTAGAGGAAATTAACTAAATACTAGGGATGACTAACTTCGGTTGAAGTGCAAGGGATGAGGATATACTTCGGGTAATTTCAATGGATTTCAAACCAACGACCTATACTCTACTTACTCAAATCCCAATTTATCAAACAATTGAACTACTATAAATCCTTACCCAATTGATTAACTCTCGTTACACCAACCTAGAGCCTAATTGTGAGTGTTCCAGATGCTCTATCCCTCCCGGTGTAATAGACGTCCTAACAAGAGCAATTCAATGTCTCATTCAACACAACAATACACCCAATTGAGCTAATGCAGCTCTCCCTTGTTGTCAACTCAATTATAGAAGAACAATTCACTAAAAATCAATAAAATCACAATATAAGAGTTCAATTATCAAACAAGCAAGAATCCAAACACACATACCATAAAATCATCAATTTTCACCCCACATCCATAACCCAAAGCATAGAAAACTTAGTCCATGGTTTTGGATGAAAGACCCATGGCTAAACAAGCTAGATTAATTAAGCATAAACATAATAAAAAACTCAAGAAAATTGCAAAAGAAAAAAAAAACCACCTCAAACTCCAAACAAGCTAAAATTTGCAAAAATCCATCAGTTCCACCATGGGTTTTGCTTTAAAAGCTTACAAATGCAGAAATTTAACATAAACTATGCTAATCTTCAAAGACACAATTGAAATTTGCAGAAATATAAATTAAACTACGTGGATTGTTGAAGAGGAAATGTGAAATCTAGAGAGAATTATTCTTGCCTATGAAGGGTTTCCAAGCATACTAAGATATGCATAATGAGGGCTTTTATATGAGTGAACAATGTGTAAATACGCGATTCGCAAGTTAGTGCCTAAAATTTCCGAAAAGTTCATTTCGGATTATTTTCGTGCACGGCACGGGCGTTTATTAAATGGCATGGCTATGCGAATTGTTCCTTTGCCCATGCGAATTATGTCAGGGGGTATCGCACGGGCGCTTCACAAAGCACCACGACCGTGCGAATTACTATGGCCACACTTGTACGGGCTACTCGCATCATGGCTTTGGCTCTTCACATGTATGGCACGAGGTCTTCACATTTTCAACTTTTCTTCACAATTTTCAACTTTTTCACCTCCGTTTCTTCCTTTTCTCATCATCTAGGCTTGATTTGAGCTTTTTCCTATTACAAACATTGATCATGATTGGTTGCTCTGATCACTTCTACCCGTTTCTTCTCAAATTCTCCTCTTCTTGTCACCTAATACTTACATCGCAATATTCTCCTCCAAAAAACGGATTAAGTAAACGATAGAGGGCTATTTCCCTCAAAATGACACACAAATCAACTTATTATAAACACAAATAACACATATTTTGATGCAAAAATGACACTAATCAGGATGTCCCTCTACGATAGGGAAAAGTATGTCAACCAATCGAACCGTAGATATTCCGTTCATCACAACACAATGACTGAATGAATTGGGCTTTTATAACTCAAAAGACAGCCAAATCTACATGCCATCCTATTATTCTTCTCGACTATTTTGTGAGCCAAAGACTAATAATTATGTATTTTCAGATAGACCCCTAATAGCGGCACTCTACATGGGGCACTCCATGCTTTGTAGGGAAAATATGCTCGACAAGCTTAAAAAGTTACAAAAGCAAGCTCGATAATTGGTCATGAGTAGGCTAAAAAAATCTAAAAAATAGTATTTATTTTGTATTAATACTAGGAAATTCAAAGGAGGACATAAGGGACTCATGCATTGTGCTATGAGGGAAAAAAGTATTAGGTACGGAGGAACCTGAGGAATATATTCCCTCCGTCCTAAAAGAATTTGCACACTTTTTTTATTTGAATCTCACATAAAATTGCACACTATATAAAAAAGATACACCAGTTTGTGTGTCCACCCACATAACTATACACATATGTACCTATATATCAATACTTTATTTAAAAAAATGAATATTTGTAAAGTTGTAAAGTTGCCCCCTCGCAGCTTTTGCTTTTCTCAGAATTACTTCTAAGCTTTTAGTACTTAGTAGCTTTTGCTAACACTCCCTAAGAGGATTAGAAGACACAACAAGATATATTGCCACTCTTTAATAGCTTATTTTGTGTCTATTTCTTTCCAAATCTAGATCCAATTTCCTCTATGAGAAATTTCAAAGAGGAGTTCTCTGTTAAAGAGTACTTATAAGTTGAAGGATTTTTACTTAATGTGTGTCTGATATAGCTTAACTTCAATGCTATACAGCCTGACCGACATCCTGGGCCGATATCACAGTAGTGCTACAAAAGACTCGAGTCCCTCCTCCCCTACTGGAGGAGACTATGATACACAGCAGGTAAGAGGATTTTCTGTTCAAGTGAAAACAAGCATGATTAGAGGTGAATGTATCATCAAAATCAAACTTTACTCTCATAGTAAAAAGCACTGTGGATTTCTTCCCAAATGATGGCATAGCTGTCTTAAAGCTTTCGTATGAACTTAATATTCAAGTCTTCATCGAGCAGGTTCTGAATGCTCAACCCTGCATTCTGCCACGAAGTTAAGGCGACTACTCTAGAAAGATAGTGGATTTGAATTACTTATATTATGATCAGATCACATTATATTATAACCGGAGTGTTTTTATGCCAGGCTCGTGATTCCAAATATGGAGAATTCCTGACATGTGGAGAACTCCTTCAAATAGTGGAAAGGCAGGCAGCAGCGGTCCATGTCTCTACGTTGCTTTGTTATCAAGTGGTCACGAGTTTGTTTATGTTTTGCAGGGAGGTTGTGGAAGACGAGCTGAGTGTGAATGACTTTGTACATCTACAGGAACAGCTCGAGAATGCACTTGTTCAAACACGAATGGCTAAGGTACACCTCCTCTACTATCAGTCCTGGTGAAAAGCAGGTTTTGATCACTATGTATGTACTATTCTATGAAGAACTGTTCCCTTATGGAGTCTGTATCCAGCCTTCACCACAAGGTACGCGCGCTATTTTACTGCTCGACTTGTCGGAGTAATTTGAATTCTATATATGGAATTGGGTTGGGTTCTTGTCTTTTCAAAGTTTATTTGCTGGAGATATGAGCTAAATCTCTCCCTCCAAACACTAGTTCGATTTTCATCTGAGAATTCTGTATGTATCTATGAGATCGAGCATACCTTAGGTTGCATCTATTCGGTTAATATATACTTCTATCGTCCCGAGTTTACTGCACACATACAAATCAAGAAAAAATGTAGTATATGTATTTTTATGAGAGTGCATATAAATCAAAATTTATTTTTAGAGTGCAAATAATATTCGGACGTCGTGTTTGTGCAAGTAATCCCGAGACGGTGATCTTTAACCTAATATTTGTACCCAAATGAGTAAATATTTTCTGTAAAAAAGAACTCCAACTTAGAAGCCATCTCTTATATTTCTTGTCTATAATACCCTGATTCCAACAGGAAAAAGTTTAAAGCTTCATTTGATCTGGGCTTGTATTAATATTTAGTGATGTTAAACGGTCTGGTTATGGCCGGTCCTACAGAATCACGAGTCTAAATAGACGGTATAATTTAAATGTGTCGGTAATAGTTGGGACCTAACCTAACAAATACATCCCAAGACTAAAGTGCATTTTTCGTTTTATTTAAAGTAAAAGGATGCATTGATTAAAGAGTAAAGAAAATGTAATAAAGGTTTTGTGAACATACATACATACTGCAGGAGAAGTTGTTGGAGGAAGAAAAGAAGCTTCTGGAGGCCAAGGTCTGCATCTCATGAATTTACGTACATAGATATATAAATTAATCAACAATTAATTAAATTCAATCAAGAATTATATATATATATATATACCTTATTATTAAAAATTAATTGCATGCAGATTGGTGGAAGCAGCAGCAGCAATAAATTATCAATTGATCTCAACATCAGCTGCACGAGCAGATTGGTGGGAATCGATCTGAACGTCGTTCCTGCAGCAGATGACCAAACACTCAATTGAGCTGCAGTAATATCTCCCAAATAAAATTAATTAAAGGGGCAACCATTTCCATTTCATTTTCATTTCATCTATGAAGAATGAGATGGATGATCAAAGGGACAAAAATATTCTACACTAGTATATATATATATATGTTTAAATTAAGCAACTATATATGGAATTCAACATACTTATACCATGTCCATATATATATATATATAACTATAGCCTAGTTGAAAAATATTTCGAATAGTAATTTTATTTTTACTAGAGTTAGAAGAGTTCAATAAAATAAATGTGATCGGTGGCGGTGGAAGTTCTTTTATACATATTTCACAAAATCTAAAATCTATTCAATAGGATTTTGAAGCTATTAAGAATATTTTGTATGAAACTAAAATAAATGTACCTGAAAAGATCAATTAATTAATTGATCTGTGTATATTAATTGGTTTATGTATATGAGTAAGAGCTGGAGCGTCTTAAGACATATATGTTAATGAATTAGGAGTAATACGTAGGAGACACGTTCACTATACATATATTGGGAGCTTCTTTAATTGTCAAGTAATTTAAATACAACTAGGCCACGACCCACATACGTAGTCATCCATTCGATTATTAAAATATAGGCCTGGGTATATACCCTTATTATTAGGAATTTTATATTTTTTTTATACTAGAAAATTAAGTCGATTGATCAAGAAATACAATTAATGGATCAATCAAACGTCCAATGATCGATGCCCTTGTGTTCCTCCCAAGTAACCGGAGTTTTGGAAACTTTATAAAATAGATTCTCTTTCAAACTCTAGAAGAGTGTTTGAATTACATTTGAAAATTGATGAGAATTGAGCCTTGAATAAAATGCTAACCCGGTTTATTAATTGAGAGTGGATCGATCATTGTCAATAGTTCTGGAACTTACCTAAGATCTTCCTTGAGACCACATTTGTGTGAAATGATTTAGGTCATCTTTTGATTTACAAGTCACTTAGCCAAATATTCTCCCAAATCCGTAATTATATTTCCGTAGTTAGTCCCGTTGAGCCTAATTTCTATATTCTTTGGCAACCTACAATATTTAGCCACTTATCCTAAATAGTCAAATCTCCCTATCTAGTGGAGGTTTACAAAAATAAGTGGTGGAACATGAGTTTAAAAAGAAGTGGTGAGAGATTTTTGTGCAATGTCCCTAAAAAAGAAAGGAAAAAAATTGAGACAAGAGTGACAATTGCAAAATGTTCTTTGACAAAGAGAGAAAAGAGCCTCATTGAGCTTAAAAATCAAAATTGACTCAAGTGAGAAGATAGATGAATAATTTTGATGAGCTAAAAAGTCAAAAGTGAGGTAGAGGTTGAATATCTTGAGAAAATGAGTTCAATGAAAAAAAATTCTATCATTATCCTCCACTAGACGAGTTACTTTTTCCAAATTCATCCTACCCTTTTCTAAAGAGCCAACTTTACATCCCTAGTGAAGTCCTAATGATCCCATTTTCTTTAACACAATGAGTTGGTGGAGAGATTAGATTTTTGGCAAGCTTATGGTGATTATTAGACATGATTTGATTGTTGAGTGCATACACGTCCTTAATTTTGTTTTGAGTGTTGAGAGAAACACTTATCCTTGAGAGTATGTGACTTGAGCATTTTGAAATTGAACAATTCACCATGACTTGTGAACTTTTCTTGTGTCTTTTACTAGTGAAGAGAATTGCAATTGTTGAGTTTCTATTCACTTGTTGAGCATGCATTTGTGGAATAATTTCATCGCAACCCTCCCACTATTTTTATTTTCTTTCGTTGCTCGGGGACGATCAATATTTTAAGTTTGGGGGGTGATTAGTGTGAAGATTGCTTGAAATTATTGTGTTTAATTTTCTATTTTGAGTTGAATTCTTGTAATTATTCACACTTAATTGAGTAGTTGAGCTTATTTGTAAAAATATTAATTGTGGTACAATTTTTGTGGAAAAATTGAGATAAGTTCATAATTTAATTGTGAAATTATTATTTGGGTTAAATTAAAAATTGTTACACTTTTGATTAAAGGCCCAGGTTATATGCACCCACTTAAATATATAGTTATATGTAATAATATATAAATTGATCATTATATCCTTTATGATAACTAATTTTATACCCATTCTTGCAACTAAAAATTACCATGGTAGGTTATTTCAAAAAAATTATTGTTGGAGATAATTCTAAAGAAGGAGAAAAGTATGGGGCCACCAACAATAATGGAGAAAAACATGGTTTCAACACCCTCTTTTCATTCTTCTTGAAAATTGCAGAGAAAGAATCCGTAAAAAAAAATTGCAGATAAAAAGATCATTCATTCTACCATGAAAGTAAAAAATACCGCCAAAAACTGGAGAAACTCGCCACCAATAGGTAATTGTCGCTGGAAAAAACTATGGAAGTCACCACTCAATCTCACAACTATATATAACTATCAAAAAAGCCATGAAAACCACATTTAAATTCCAACAAAGGCAGCTTTGGCATCGCAAGAGACAACAGCAGCGGATCGCAATTCTCACGTCCACGCCCACCCACACTGCCACTCGAAGATGATGGCTGCTCCGCTGCTCTTTAATTTTTTTTATTGATTAAAAGTAGCAAATTTCATTTTTGTGAAGTGGGGGTGTGGGTGCACGATTTTGGTATAAAGAGGGAGGACGTTATTATTGGAATTTTATGTAAATATAGTCAATTTTTAATAAATGTATTTAACAAGTGTGTGTACTCCAAACACATGTGAGTGTATATAAATTGAACCTTGATTAAAATTAGTAACTCATTTAATTAATGACTCAGGTTATATGCACCAACATTTATTTGTAGTACACACTTTTCTATTTCATTAAATTAAAACTGCATACAAAAAACCACTTATACCCTTATCACTTTTTGATGAACAGTTCTTAACAAATGATTTATTAAAAAAACTACAATTTTTTAAAAAATAAAATTTCAATTATATTCTTGAAAAAGTTAATTGAATAAAGAGCACATAATTCATAAAAATAAATCTGAACATATTTTAGGTAATTTTTTTCAAAAAAATAGACGATAAAGACAAAAAAAAAAAAAATCAAAATCTGTTTAGTTTTTCATAAAACCAGAATCAAAAAAATTATAACTTGACCGATAAATATAGGAGTTGAGATGGAGAAGAAGAAAGAAATGCAGTGACTCAGAGAGGATATAAATAAATTCATTGTTTTTCTTACCTTCTTTATTCATATTTTTTCAAATCAATGGATTTAATGAAAAAGGGGTGTCGATGTGTTACGTATAGAAGAGATGTGGTGGAGAGAAGAAGTAGAAAGAAATTGAGAGTGAATTCTGCCTCCGAGAAGTTATGGGAGAAGAAAAAGTTAAATGAAAAATGAAAGAAAATTGCAGAAAGAGAAAAGAAATTTAGAAGGGTGAGAAGAAAGAAATTAAATGAAAAATGAAAGAAAAGAAGAGAGAGATGGCGTAGCGGGTGTGCGTGCAGAAAGATAGAGAAGGGGTAAAAACTAGGTATTTAAATATATGTGTGTGCTCATCATATATAATTAGTGTACTCCATACAAATGTGGGTGCATATAACCTTGGCCTTAATTAGTTCCGAAACTCATTACTTGGAGCCCAATTGTTTTGATTCATTGTTACTAAGTAATTTGGCCCATTTGTGAATTAGTAAGCCCATGAGTAGACCCATTTATCTTATTCTAACAATTAAATCTTTTTAATTAATTTGGTTGCTAATGTGGTGCAGTTTCAAAAGTTGTATTCATGTGAGTCGTGAACGAATTAGAAGGAAAGGAATGAGTCAACTCTACAATTTTGACCATGAATTAAAAAGTGGGCAGGTTATGAGAGGAGTATGTTTCCTGTGAACTCGGTTCACGGTGAACCCTAATGATCCACCTTAAATTTTGACCCAAACTGTCATTTTTGCCGCGATTTTTCTCGAATTCTCGCACTCCAGAAATCTTCTCTCTCTCTCTCTCTCTCGCACACACTGTTGCGATTGCGCCTTTGGAAATTCTCTCTCTCTCGCACACACTCGTCGCGATTACGAATTTGGAAATCCTCTCACTCCATTTTTCTGTAAATCGTCCCTCTCTCTCTCTCTGTCGCACAAATCACACCTAGTGTTACGTGAATCATATTGGAAATATAACCGTGCGAATCACATCGCATAGGGTGCGTGATCATGGTTGAGTGAGGGAGAAGAGCACAATGAGCGATTTTACAACAAACGATGAATCCAACATGAGCTTGAATATTGTGCCAATAAATTCGGATGATAGTCTTCATATAAATACAGGTAAGTAGATGAAATTCAATTCACTAATAGTAACAATTACATGATAAATGTGTATATACATGACTTTGTTAGTTTTTGTGCATGAAAGTAATAGTAACAATGCATTATAGTGACAATACTTATAAATGAAAGTGAAAACAAATTTGCATTCCAACAATAATATTTGTTACATGATAGTGATAGTCATGCTTCGAGGTAGTGATAGTCATGTTACGTGATAGTGATAGTGATAGTCAAAGTATATGACAGTGTTATTCTTTGTGCATGACAATGATAGGCTTAATTTATGTAGTATTAATTATAATTCATAACAGTGATAATCGTAATACATGATAGTGATATTCAAAATGCATGATAGTGATAGTCATTGTGTATGATAGTTATAATATATTTGTATCTTTATTGTATAATAGAAATAATCATGCTCACGATAGTGATAGTCATATAACATGACAGTGTTATTAATTGTACATGACAATGATATGCATGGAAGTAATAGTTATAGTTCATGACAGTGAATGTCTATGAGCATAATAGTGATAGTGGCTATGTATGACAGTGATACTATTTGTGCATGATAGTGACAGTGTATTTACATACAATAGTGATAATTTTTATGTTTATATGTTATATTATTTTTATAAGCTAATCAATTGTATTGATTTGCTATTTGATCTTACAGATGAAATACTAGATTTAATACAATTTGAGCCCATTGAAGAAGAAGAAGAAGAAGAAGAAGAAGAAGAAGAAGAAGAAGAATTTAATGATTTCACTTTAACATATGGACAAAACATTGAAGATGTTATGATAGCAAATCAAGGTATAAACGATCTAAAAATTTAACTATATTTCAACAATTATAAATATATGTGGGTTGTATTTATGTAATGTATTTATGTTGTATTATGGTGTCGTATCACTTAATCATGCAATGATCAATTGGATAATCAATTAGGCAAGGCCTCATTAAGGTGCAAAGGTTTCCCTAATTACACATTAAAGCTCTAATTGTAGTGCCTATTCACTAAGAGCAATTCTCATTGTCCTAGCATGCATGGCCTAATAATAAGAATATTAAGGGAAAGCTTCAATGCTACTATCTTGCTAATTCCCTAATGACCCAAACAATCAATTAAGCATGCTAAGTATTCATACATATCATCAATGTAGAGAATCAATCATCCAACATCTCATAATAATCATAAGATCAACAATAGCACCATATTACTCCAAAGGAATCATACACCAATGCATAAGATAATTAGCCCATGGCTAATTTGATATGAAAAGCTACAATTAAACTAACTACAATCATCATATCAATGAAAATGAATAGAAATTGCAAAGGCTTACCTATTACAAGAGAAATGGGAAAGCTACTCACTACCTTGAAAATCTACCAAACGATCCACCAGTTGAAATTACAATTCAATCGGTCAAAATGAAGCTCTTGATGTGACGAGAATGCAGGAACAAACGGATCAACGATCCGAGCGGTGGATCAAAAGTAATCGATAAAATCGTGTGAAGAAATCTAATGAACCCAATTGGTAACTTCCCCTAACTTCTAAGAATCTAAGAAAATGAATTGGAAAGTGAGATAATGTCCTTGGAAATCTGAGATTGAAGTACTTATAGTACCCTCTATGCATGTACCAAGATACCCTTCATTTCAACGTGCAAAAGACGACTCTACCCCTGAAAATCCAAAAATCTGAACTGTAAGGCCGCGTGGCTTTACCCTTATCTCGCGACCAAGGTCCTTTCCTGTTGACCATGGTCGACATCTGGCTCACATGCCACACGAGCCCGAATGTGGCCGCTCGACCAAAGGGGTTCCGATGTCGACCAAGTGGTTCGGCTGTCGACCAAGGGCATTTCTGTGCAGATCGATCTTTGACTTCTCGTTTTCATCATATTTTGAGTTCTAAAGCTCCAATTGACTTGATTATTTTTCCGTTGCGACCCTCTCTTCGAGCTCTTCAACATGGTATATCATTTGCACCAATTAGCTTAACTTCAGAAATCCAGACTTTTATCACACTTGCTCGTTTCTTCCTCATTTTGCTCGTTTTCACCTACTATCACAACTTTCTTGCAAAAAAGGGTTAAATGCACAATATATATCATAATAGGGTCAAATATGAACATAAGCACATCCTAACCATATAAAAATGGATGCAAAAAGATGCAATTATGACCCTAATCAATGCTCACATGTCAAAAGCACTTTTAATAGATCACGTTTTTAAAACTCCGAGGGGCACAAAAAAAATTTTGTGAAAAAAAAAAGAGAAATTTTCCAATTTTGCAAGAATACTCTTTATAAAATTTGGCGACGTAGCTCTTCGAGCAAGCAATTCACGAAAATCTAGCGTCATAGCTCCTCAAGCTAGCAAGTTGCAAAAATCTTGCATCATAGCTCCTCATGGATACACGTCACGAACATCTTGCATCGTAGCTCTTCGAGCAAGCAAGTCACAAAAATCTTGTGTTGTAGCTCCTCGAGCAAGTAAAATAAAAAAAATCTTGCGCCGTACCTCCTCCAGCAAGCAAGTCACGAAAATCTTGCGTTGTAGCTCCTCAAGCAAGCGAGTCACGAAAATTTTGCGTCGTAGCTATTCGAGCAAGCAAGTCACAAAAGTCTTGCGTCGTAACTCCTTAAGCAAGCAAGTCAAAAAAAATCTTGCAATGTAGCTCTTCGAGCAAGCAAGTCTCGAACATCTTGCGTCGAAACCCTACGAGCTAGCAAGTCTCGATCAAACATGTGCAAGTCTTCTTAAAGTTTAGCGAGCAAAATATCTCACGCAAGCCTTCTTATAGGTTAGCGAGCAATATTTCTCGCGCACGCCTTCTTAAAGGTTAGCAAGCAAAAACTCTTGCGCGATCCTTCTCGAAAGGTAGTGAGACACAACCTTCCTCGCGCGAGCTTGTACTAAGTTAGCGAGGAACGATTTTAAAGACCCTCGTCGAATTAATCATCTTACAAAGGATAATTCCTTCCCTTGACGAGCTATTTATCTCTCTTACGGGCATATATTGAAGAAAAAGAGGTTAACAAACAAAGTCTATCAAGTGAAACGTGGACAACATATAAACCTTTTCCTCAAAAAATAAATAATTTATCAAAAAGACTCACGCTCTGGAAATAACATTTCAAGCTGAGCAACAGCCATGCAAGCCTATGGCTTGATCCTGCCATAAATGGCGATGCGCGTCCTCGTAGGAATGATCCTGCCTTAAGTGGCGATGTGCCTTCTCGAAATTTTGATTCTTTAAGGCATGATCCTACCTTAAATGGCAATGCGCCTCCTCGTAGGCATGATCCCGCCTTAAGTAGTGATACGCCTTCTCGAAATCTCGATTCTTGAAGGTATGATCCCACCTTAAATGGCGATGCGCCTCCTCGTAGGCATTATCCCACTTTAAGTGGCGATGCGCCTTCTCAAAATCTCGATTATTGAAGGCATGATCTCGTTTTAAATGGCGATGCGCCTCCTCGTAGGCATGATCCCGCCTTAAGTAGCGATGCGCCTTCTCGAAATCTCAATTCTTGAAGACATGATCCCGCCATGAATGGCAATGCGCCTCCACGTAGGCATTATTATTCTTTCTTCCCTGGCGATGCTTCTCCTCTTAGGCAAGATTATTCTGTCTTCCAAGGCAATGCACTTTAATAGGAATGATTATACCGTCTTCTCAGGCGATGCGCCTTAACAGGCTTGATTATTCCGCCTTCTCAGGCGATGCCTTTAGAGGCATGATTATTCTGCCTTCTCAGGCGATGCGCCTAACAAGCATGATTATTCTGCCTTCTCTGGCGATGCGTCTTCAAAAGGTATGATTATTCCATTTTCTTAGGCAACGCGCTTTAAACGACATGTTTATCTCGCTTTTTCAGGCGATACACCTTAATAAAACTATCAAAGACCTATTAACATATTGAAGTAATCATGCTAGCCAGCTCGGGAAATGAAAGCAAGACCGCCTGCCCGATAGAAAACAAAGTTATGGAGTAGAGCATTGTTTAAAGATCAAACTCCGACTGAAGTCAAAGCCTGATCTTGGGGGCTATTGTTGTGACCAGATTTATACAGTTTTGAACCTTCGAACCAGGGTCTACCAGAACTCGAGTTTTATCCCCAAATGGGCGAATACCTGTAATAGAATAGTGTAGGGCTTTGATATATTAAATTAAATTTGGTCCAATCTTAAAGGACAAGTACGCCTTTTAAGTCTTTTATAGATAATCCTCTATAAATAGAGGATCTCCTCCTCATTTGTAACGAACGAGATTCATTGAATAATACACAAACTCGCTAGGGGGCTCTCAAGAACTCAAAGCCATATTTTAGGGAGGGGCTCTCAAGCTCCTCCCCCATCGTTGTTGTTCTTATATTCATTAATTATTTGTTATCTACATATCGGGATACCTCTATAGTCACATAAATTCACTAATTAAGCCTGATAAATCGGTAACAACTTGTATAAAATAATGAGAAGTTATGAAAAAGTAATGGGAAGTTGTGAAAAAATAAAGAGTGGTTGTTTAAAAGGGTATTTATTTATTAATATATGGAGTATTATTTTTTCTTTTTATGAAATTAGAAATTTATTGTGGAATATCCACAAAAGAAAAATGAGAAACTTTTAGTGAGAACGAGGAAGTATTTTATTTGTATATTGTAAGTGACAGAGCAATAGAATAGTGACACACGTCGCAGGGCATAGAGTCATTTATCCCATCTATACATGTCTATATACAGCTGCTCCATTTGCTTAGAAGCAATCGATACAGAAAAATTAAAGATGCTTTTGATCATTTCTAGCTCATTAATGCTTTGTTTGCTTTAGTTATGATAGTATGATATTCTTCCAAGTTCAAATCCTTTTCCATCTAGAAAGCAATCTCACGACACAAGTTTCTAATTTAATTGGACTGGTAGAGGAGTTAACGTCACGACCTCAGTGGTTCTTTCGTTGCATTGTAATTTAACGGGTTGAAAAAAATATTATGTGGTACTTTTTCATGATATAGTGATATGTTTCAAATCTGAGTATTATAAAAAAATGCAAATATATCATGTCTTGTGTGTAAGACCCTCTTGTAAAAGATTTTATCAATATTAATTAATTTACTTATTTCAATATTTGTCTTTATGGTTGATAAATCGTTTGGTTAAATATTGTACCAAATAAATAACTCAAAATAGATTAGTTAAAATTATAATTTAGAGATTATTATTTGTGAGTTAAATAGTATGTTTGGATTGATGAATTGAGATAATTAGTAATGTAAGATAATTTCATTTTGAATGTTTGGATTGTAGGATTAATAATTAAAAAAGGCAAAGTATTGTATGAAAATGGTTAACGATAAACTTATCATGAACAAGTTTTAAAGTATCAAACATTTAACCAGTTGTATCAATAATCTCATCAGGTGTATCAAAAGTTGAGGTCAATAAAATCTATATATTGATTTTAACTTTTGATACACCTTATGAATATTTTGATACACTTGACCAGATATTTGATACATTAATTAAGACAATTCCATGATAAGCTTATCATGAACTATTTTCACACAATATCTGCTCTAAAAAATATGAAATTGACAATTTTATCCTTTATATAAACAAAAATAAAGTGAATTATAGTCATTTTTTCAGTATAAGAGAAGTATTTTAGTAAAGATAAATACAATAGATCATTATTATAATATATCTTCCCAAAAATAATATTATCTATCATATATAAGATAACTTGAATTTTAATTTTGAGCTTTTTATTAATTTGGGTCTTTATTCATTAAATTATGTATCAAATTAGATAAAATAATTTACTTTATTTCAACTTATCTAACTAACTAAGTGGGGGTTTAATTGATTTGTTTCTTCGTTGTGATACATTCTTGTTAAGATTAGTGTCTTATTAATTATTGTTACCAAAGAAAAGTGTCAATTGATTGGTATTTAATTATTTTTTACTTAAATAGAGTTAGTCATTTCTATTGAGCAATCTCAATTGTGCGCATCGCACGTGGTGCACACATGATACTATAAGAAAACTATAATATTCTATGAAATTTATTAATATAACTAACAAATACTTTTAAAAAAATCATAGTGGAAATTGTCTATAAAATTTGCCTATAAAACTTTTTAATATATAAATATCTACATCTTTTGTCTACAAAAAATTTATCTATAAAATTTTCATAGGTAAATTGATTGGGTAAATCTTTATAGACAAATTTCTTGTAGGTAATTCATTATTTAAAATTTTTATTTTGTAGGCAAATTGATTTCATAAACAAATTATTTGTAGATTAAAAAAATAGTATAATTTTATTAAGCAAAACTGCTACATAAATATTAATTTATTAGAAAATTTTGTAGGCAAATCAACTTTCATATGTAATTATGTATTTTCTTGTAGTACATGTGGTCCGATAGTTAATTAATTGAAATGGAATTAATCATATTTAGAGTATAGAAAGAAGATGTTTTATACATGAACTATTTTGAAGGCAATTGTTGTTTTTACGGAGATTATTTTTTAAGGATACAAGCTATTTTCACTAAGATGATTTTAGAGGTTTATAAATTGTTATTAATAAAAAAATATGATTTTTTTAATAATAAAAACTATTATAAAGTGATTAATTAATGAATAAGTTTTTACATTATACATACTCATTTAATATTATACTCCCTCCGTCCCAAAACTACTTTCACACTTTCCTTATTTGGACGTCCCAACTCTTCTTTCATACACCAAAAAATGAAACTTTTTTCTCTCACAAAAGTCAACAAAATACACTTTTTTTTATTTTATTATTTAACTTTACACTCACATAATTACTTTTCCGTGGTTCGCGTGCCCGGAACTACTATGAAAATAGTTCTGGGACGGAGGTAGTAATAATTAAATTATTTTGTAAGATACTCCAACCTAATTAATCAACATCATCTTCATTAATTACTTATTTATTTCATCCAAAGTGTCGACGGCGAAACTACTACATTCAATGCAGTAAATCATAATAATCAACTCATAATGACAAGAAAGAAGTAAACCTACCAAATTAAGTCTATATATGCATGTTTATATGCCTGAATTTGTAGGGAAGCATTTTATTTGTAACGTGGACACACATTTATCTTCGAACCAACTACCACCATTTCTTTTTTTTCTCTTTAAATTTATTACATTTACACGTATAGAAACAAACACGTGATATATTGATAAAAAGCGTGTGCAGATAAATATAGGAGAACTAGTACTTGTGTCGTAAAATTTTATTTTTATTTTGTCAATATTTTAAACAATATTATTTGTTTTATTAAAAAATATTCCCTTAGTTTCATTACCTTTTGAATTGTTCATAAATATAATGCAATTTTTTTTTTTAAAAAAATGTATTCATTAGTATTAAATAATGTAGGACTGAGGGTATTTCGATTTGTTAAAAAAAAAAAAAAAGCGCTTTGGCGATCAATATAGTGACCTTTTTTGGTTGCCAATTAGGTATGACGATCGATTAGCGACCGCTTTCATGGGGTCACAAAAATACGATTCGCTAAATTTGGGGATCCTTTTTAGTGATGGTCATTCATTGATCCTGGTCTTGACCGAAGTGGGTACCATTCAGCAACTGTCATAGATGGTTGCAAATTATAATTTGACGATCCTTTAAGACGGTCTCCAAATTAATAATTAAATTAATATATATAAATTATTTAATAAAATTGAACACCGTCAATAACGGTCGCTAAATTACAATTCACGGCCGTCTTTGACAATCACTAATTATTTGCTTATATAAAAAAAAAAAAAACAGGGTTAGGTAAGTTCGAACTCGTGCCCACAGGGGCTCTGTGCGGGGCTCGAACCACTGAATCAAAGGTCTAGTAGCTTATGTATGGTGGCTCATATAGAATATAGGTCTTTATATGTCTGTATTAAATTAGAGCAATATTGCGCGACCAAGAAATCAAACCGCCAACCTCCATATTATTTGGAGGAGGCGTGTTCCACTCAAACACTATTGGGGATTAAGGGATACTCAGATCTATTCGGGATATATTCTAGATACGAATTTAAATTCAACTATTACTAGCATGATTTAAACAGACTAAATCAAATAATAATTGCACTAACAACACAATGCATACGTATAAAAAATTAATTCACAAAAAATTTCCTAAACATGCAGATCTAAGAATTTAGTGAATTATACCTCTTGAAATGACTACATCGAGAAATCAGCGAACGATTACTGGATCTACCCTGAATCTTCTTGACTATTCCCTAAGTCCTTGTCAGTATGCCAGGTGGAAAGCCTTACAAACAATTTAAATAGTAAAAAAAGAACACTAATTATTGCCCATAAGATCTAGAAAAATAGTAAATTTACCTTTCATGTTCTTGTGATTTTCTAATCACTCAACTTCTGTCTGGAATGAACAGATCATACCATATATATAGGAATAGTATTAGGTGAATTTTACATGGGCTTTAGGTCATGAGATTTGATCTTATCTTTTCTACAAGAAGTGAATATACCTCATATATTACAAATGTTCTACAATAAAATATTCAGAAAAAGGTTTCACTCTTACCCAATTACTATAAATTTAAAAAATTTGTTTATAATTATAAGTGATGAGATCTTGATTTTATAAGATAATCTTGTTTTCAAGAAACTTATCCAAAGATAATCTTGTTTCCAAGAAACTCATCTACAAGATAATCTTGATTCCAAAACACTTATCTACAACCATAATATCTCTATCTTATTATCACAATATTATAATTTTCAAAAAAATTGTTTTAATCATAATTATTTCTTTTATTTTAACCACTTTATTTGTTAATAGACTTTTATTGGGTTAGTTAAGGGGTCTTTATGAGAATTAAGATTTGACCTCCCAATGGGCTCCGAATTCCAATATTGAGCTCAATATCATTCAATTCATTTATATTAATTCATTCCACTATATAATTAATATTGAACTATCTATCTTAACTCATATTACGATCATTCTTTTGTCCTATAATTAATTAAGCTATTGAATGCTTTAATAAATTAACATCTTTATCTTTGGAGTAAGGACAACTCATCTTTATTACCATACCGAAAACAAATTTCACTTGCAAAATTGATTATGACCAACCTTCAGAGCCCACCAATGCGACTAATCACACAAGACTCTCCAAGTACACGATTCTCTATAAATCTTAGCAATTATCATGTAGTTACTAAGTTGGCGATAAAAAGAGCAACCTTCAGTAGACGGTCGCGATATATTAAGATAAGAATACCCGCACGCAAGTAAAATTTTTGACTGCCTAGATGGTT
>JAPKLY010000451.1:310725-360242 GCA_026898435.1 Prunella vulgaris | reverse complement strand
AAAATAAAGGCACGGGACACGAGGGATTTATAGTGGTTCGGACAAATCTCCTACTCCACTCTCCACAATCCAACTGGAATTGTGGGGCTCTCCACTAACTTACTCACTCACTTCGAGAGTACTACTCTCTTACAAAATGTCAATGCTTCAGAAGCAATCGACTTCTCATAGCTTCTACAAAGCTTTACAAAGAATCAGTATGAATATAAAGTGTTGAGTGCGAGTAATGATTTTGACAGAGTTTCGGCAAGCTTAATGTGCGTGTGAATCCGATACTGAAATCAGCATTGTTACTCTAATTTATAGGATCAAATAACTAGCCGTTGGAATGGACTAGAAAGCTGAGATCCTATAATCTCGTATTCAATCAATCATTGAGATTAATTGAATCTCCTTCTTGATTCCCGTCAATCTTTGCGATCTACAATCAATCAAGTTTGTCCCCTTGATTGATTGATCTTCTATTCTGGGAATCATCCTTCCTTTTGTCGCAAGTCAACCCTTAGAATGATTCCGAAGAATCTGGGCGGAGCACAAGACTTCAGCTGATCTGTCTCATCAGCTGGTGTATCAGTCTGCTGATACTTGGACCTCAGCTGATGTGCAAGTCTGCTGGAGTGCACCTCAGCTGGTCTTCTGAACCTTGTCTGGAAACTCTTAATCCTTGGTCCTTGTCTTGTCTGCGACGTGCTCAGCTGATCAGCTGATCTTCTGATATCAGCTGATCTGTCTCTCCTGATATCAGCTGATCTGTCTCTTCTCATATCAGCTGATCTTAACTCCTCTGAAGTCAGCTGATCTTAACTCCTCTGATGTCAGCTGATCTTAACTCCTCTGATGTTCTACTCTTGGTGCTCCAGTGTCAGCTGCATAAGTCTTCTATCTTCTGGAATTGGCTAAGTCCTCAAGGCCTTAGCTGGTCTTCTTTTTTACGATAGCTTCGGATCTTCTAGGTAGCAAGGTGAATTCCCCCTTACACAAACCTATCTAATCCTAACTACTCATCAGTTGACTAATAGGTTCAGCTGGTCCTATTACAAGCTGATTGGTTTATTATCTCATCGAAACACCTAACAGGAATATCCTAACAGGGCAAGAAAAAGAGAGGTTCTTCAGGGAGCAACTCTCAGAAAAAGTTTGTCCCTGCCCAAACTGACGACAAGAGCTCAAGTGTTGCTCGTCAGGATAAAGGCAAAGGTAAGGAGAAAATGCCTGCTGAATCTGTCAGGCAAAGGACTGAGGAATCAAGGTTGAAACCTAAGGGAACGGCCCAGTCTCCTCATCCTGAGCCGAGGAAGAAGGATCAAGGAAACTCCAAGGCTCAGCCTAGGAATTCTCAGGCCCGAAGGAACTCTGCTCCAAGCACTTCTCAGTCCCACCCTCAAAGTGCTCAGGGTAGAAGAAACTCAGGCCGAAGGGAACCTCAGGCAAGGCCAAGACTTCTAAGGTCCATAAACCTCAGACAGGGCACAGAGCCCATCAGGAGCGTCTCAATCCTCAGAGGAGAAGGACAAACCAGGTGGCCTCTGAAAGGCAACAGAGACCTGACTCCGATAACACTCAGGCCAGACCTCCAGTGCATAGAGGTCAAGCCCAAGCTGCTACTTCTCAGGATAGACAGCAGCCCAATGCACCCAGGCCAAGAAGGAACAGGAGGCCGCCCCCAGGAATCAATCCAGGGTTCCTGAGACTCAGGCTGACACACATATACCCTCAATTTCCCAGGCACAAAGGAAGAAGAGGACAGTGTATGTTGATGTTTCTGGGAGACATGTTTACACTTCTGATGCCATCAGAATTGTTAAACAAATCTGGATTCCGAAGGGTATGGCTGATACTGTAGGACCCAATACGAGATGGGTACCTCAGGCCTGATTCTTTTCAGGTCAATGCGGGCTACAAGAAGAAGAAGGAGGATCAAATGAAGGACTGGTACTTGGACTCAGGATGTTCCAGGCACATGATCGGATTTCGTGATCTCCTTCAGGACTACGTAGCTCAGGAAGGCCCGCAGGTAACCTTTGGTGATAACTCTAAGGGTTTCACCAGAGGATTCGGTACCCTTGTTGTTGGCTCAGTGAGAGTGCTTAATGTATCCTATGTTGTGGGTCTTAGGCATAACCTGCTTTCAGTCAGTCAGTTTTGTGAACATGGATATAGTGTAGAGTTTACATCTAATATATGCCTTGTCAAGGACAAATCTACACTGCAGGTTCTGTTTACAGTGGTCAGGAGAGGCAACGTTTATTTTGCTTACTTTAAGAGCAGCTCTCCTGAAACTTGTTTGGTCGCTAAGAGCTCATCTGAGCTCAGTTGGCTTTGGCATAAACGCCTGAGTTACTTAAACTTCAAGATTATTAACAAAATCTCTCGACTTTCTCTTGTAGAGGGTCTACCTAATGAAGTTTTTAGCAAAGACCACGTGTGCGGAGCATGTCAGGAAGGCAAGCAAACCAAAGCTTCATTCAAGGAGAAAGATGCCTTCTCAACTGACAGAGTGCTTCAGCTCCTGCACATGGATATCTTTGGTCCGGTTACTCCTATCAGCATGAATGGTAGGAAATACACCCTTGTTGTTGTTGATGATTATTCCAGGTACACATGGGTTATTTTCTTGCTGAACAAGAAGGAGACTCAGGTTAAGCTTCCAGAGTTACTCAAGAAATTGAGTACTGAACAGGGTCAGAGCATCGTCAGAATCAGATCAGATCGGGGAACTGAGTTTATTAACTCAATTATAACTGATTTTTGTACTGACCTTGGTATTGCTCATGAGACTTCTGCAGCTAGGACCCCTCAGCAGAATGGGGTAGCTGAGAGAAGAAACCAGACCCTGAAGGAAGCTGCCCGAACCATGTTGGCTGAGTCAGGACTGCCCAAGAAGTACTGGGCTGAAGCAATCAACACTGCTTTCTATACTCAGAACCGATCTATGCTGAACAAACAACATGCTCAGACACCTTACGAAACGTGGAAAAAAAGGAAGCCTCTCATCTTCTATTTCCATATCTTTGGGTGTAAGTGTTTCATCCTGAACAATGGGAAAGACCAACTGAAAGCCTTTGATAGCAAGTCTGATGAGGGAGTGTTCTTAGGATACTCCTCAGTCAGCAAACCTTTCAGGGTGTATAACTGTCAGACCCTTTGAGTGGAGGAAACACCTCATGTTGTGTTCGATGAGATTGCATCAGTGCGTAGAAAATAGGTTCCGAGTCCTGACACTGAGGGGGTTACCAAAAGGGTGACAAGACTAAGCCTAAAGAATCATGAGTTCAACATCAAAATGGTGAATGCTCCCAAGGGATGAGATGATGATGATGATCAGGATGGACCTCAGGCCAACCCTCAGCAAGCCCCAGCCTCGAAGAATATTGAGTCTCAGACTCAACCTGAGGTACGTACTATCAGTGATGATGCATCTGCACCTGAGACAATTATTGAGTCCAACTCTGTAGGGGGAAACAATATCCCTAATATTGTGCAACCCTCAGGGAATGACTTAGTATCCCCTGTTCTTGCTCGTTCATATTCTTTGCCTGTTATTATCGAGACTAATATTTCAGGATCAGGCGAGGGAACGTCAGCAGCTCCCAGTGCAGCCGTCAACAGGAGGCGGTGGCTAGATGATCACTCATTGGCTGATATCATTGGTGATATCAATGAGGGGGTCAGGACGAGGTTGTCCTTTGGTGAGAGCGCTATGTTTTGTTGTTTCCTGAGTGATCAGGAACCTAAGAGCATAGAAAAAGCTCTTGCTGACCCCAATTGGATCCTAGCCATGCAGGATGAGCTAAATCAGTTTGAGCGGAATTAAGTTTGGGAGTTAGTTAAGAGACCTAGGCATCAACATGTAATTTGCACCAAGTGGGTCTTCAAGAACAAGAGGGGTGAGAAGAATGTTGTCAGAAATAAGGCCAGACTAGTGGCAAAGGGGTACTCTCAAGCCGAAGGGATCGACTATGATGAGACCTTTGCTCCGATCGCAAGATTAGAGGCAATCAGGCTATTTTTGGAATATGCAACATTCAAGAAGTTCAAAGTGTATCAGATGGATGTGAAGAGTGCCTTTCTGAATGGTGTACTGAACGAGGAGGTTTATGTTGAGCAACCTCCAGAGTTCGAAGTTGGAAATAAAGTATATCACCTGAAGAAAGCTCTTTATGGCCTGAAGTAAGCTCCGAGAGCTTGGTATGATACACTTTCCCAGTTCCTAACAGACCACGGGTTCGTGAAAGGAACAGTGGACAGGACCCTCTTTAGGATATCCGAAGGGGAGGACATTCTCTTGGTTCAGATTTATGTGGATGACATAATATTTGGATCTCCTAATCTGAAGCTTTGTGAGAAATTTTCCAAGCTGATGACTGGGAAGTTTGAGGTGTCAATGATGGGAAAGATGAACTTCTTTCTGGGTCTCCAAGTCAGGCAATCTGACTCTGGAATTTTCATAAATCAGTCCAAGTATGCGAGGGACTTGATTCAAAATTTTGGAGTTCAGACTAGCAAAGTCTCATGTATTCCCATGAACACAAATGACAAGCTGGATCCTGATAAAGAGGGAGTCTCAGTGAATCAGACTGAATATAGGGTACTGATTGGATCTTTATTGTACCTGACTGCAAGTCGTCCTGATATCACTTATGCAGTCGGAGTTTGTACAAGGTATCAGTCTGATCCGAAGAAAAGTCATCTAGAGAGTGCCAAAAAGATACTGAAATACCTGAAGGGTACAGTCAATTTAGGACTTTGGTATCCCTCTGATGACAACCTAGAACTGACTGGCTATTCAGATGCAGATTATGGAGGTTGTAGGCTTGATAGGAAATCAACCATAGGCACATGTCAGTTTCTAGGGAGTAAACTGATCTCTTGGTTTTCGAAGAAACAAACAAGTGTTGCAACATCTACTACTGAGGCTGAGTATATGGCGACAGACAGTTGTTGCTCCCAGATCCTTTGGTTGAAGCAACAACTGAGAGACTACCAAATAGAGGCCACTGAAGTCCCAATTTATTGTGACAACAATAGTGCCATTGCCATATCCCAAAACCCAGTCTTACACACAAGATGTAAGCATGTAGACATCAGGCATCACTTTATAAGAGATCATGTTGAGAAGAAGGATATCAGGATAGAAAGGGTCCCTACTGACAAGCAGAGAGCTGACATCCTGACTAAGGCTTTGCCTGAAACCAGGTTTGTTGAGTTGTCAGTAGAGTTAGGACTCCTTGACCCAGGCTTAGGAGATTCAGTCTGAATCCCAGTTCAGCATGCATAAGGTCAGAGGGAATGACTAACTAAGGATCTGAATGAAGGAGTTGTAGAGAGTGAATGGTTGAAGGGGGAACATTTAGTAAGAAAGAATTGCCAGTTAGACTGACTAAAGTTCAGGACACCGAGTTCAGGGCTTGTCACCCTGATAGGTCAAAAGTGGTATCAGTCAGATATCAAAATCTGACTGATTGGTATGTTTCCTAAATTATTTTTTGTTATCATATCTTGCTTGCATCATCCTTGATACTGTTTGTCGAATTATCATATCAAATCTTTTTGTCATGAAATCTCAACCGTTCATTTAATATTCAGTTATTATTTAATGTAATTATTTGAGTTAAATACGGACATGCTCTGCCGCGCATTTAATGCAAAGTGGGCGGGAACAGTTTTCAATAAAGATTTTGAATCATTAACTTTGAAAACCGAAAAGGCTCAATCCGCATCCATGCATCTCGCGTTTTAATCTTAACCATTGAATCTCATAAGTCATATTTTCTGAGCCGTCCGATTAAAACTGGATTTTAGTATAAATAAGGGAAGTGTTTGCCTTTGCGACTTTTACGCACTCAAATATTTTCTTTGCTATATTTTCTCTTTGCATTCTCTCCTTCATATCTGCATATCTTCATCATGGCCTCACCTTCTGTCGATTCATTCTTTGGAAATCTATTCCATCTACAGAATGAGATATGCTGGGAACCCTTTGGTGATTTCTCTTCCAACCACCCAGATATTTTGCATGTGAAGAACTTGTTTGAGAATTCTGGGTTACTTAGATTCATCACAGCGAAGCCGAAGAGACTTCATCCTCGACTTGTTGCTGCTTTCTACTTGAAGATGGGGCAAAACAAGGACACTCAAGAATGGGAAACCTGCATTCCTTTGACTTCTTGCGTGAAAGGGAAGGATGGTGAAGATGAGATGACGAGGAAGTGGGTCACCATCAACATAACGCAAAAGATTAAGGGGCTATTTAATCTTTCATATTCTGGGCATAATCC
Organism: Prunella vulgaris; assembly: GCA_026898435.1. Taxonomy (NCBI): domain Eukaryota; kingdom Viridiplantae; phylum Streptophyta; class Magnoliopsida; order Lamiales; family Lamiaceae; genus Prunella; species Prunella vulgaris. The sequence goes on along the minus strand of JAPKLY010000451.1, from coordinate 353,964 downwards.
AACGGATTATGGTGTTGGTGATGAAAAGGACTACCTTCAGTCCATTTATGATGAGGTGGTTCCACTGAAGGTAGGATTAAACAAGTCGGTGTGGAGGACACCAAATCGTCACTTCTTTGACTTGACTAGTCAGGGAGTGATGGGAATTGCTGGAGGATTGGAGCAGATCTCCAGGCCGAAGCTTTATGTCATGATGGCTATCAAAGATGCCGCTTTGCACACTTTCAACTGGGAGGAATATTTTCTCCAATTACTGGTGGCTGAGACCAGTAAAATCAAATATTCGCCGGAGGGTCAGGCGATATTTGAGGCAAAGATGCACTTTGGCACGAAGATCTCCCTGATCTTGGAGACGTTGGCTATCGGAGATGTTGATCAGGCTCAATCACTCGAGATTCCAGCGAAAGTTGACCTCTTCAGAACCTTTTCTGGTGATGCTGGTACGAAGAAGAAGAAAACGAGGACCCTGAAGAAGGCTCAGGCGAGCACGACTGGAGGAGTCAAGGCTCAGAAAAGTAAGCTTTCAGGGACTCAAGCTAAGAAACCAGCGGAGGAAGAGTCCAGCAAGCCCTCCGGACCCAAGCAACAGACCCTTAAATTCAAATATCCCGGCTCAGAGGAGCGAGAGAAGAAGCTTGTGGAAGAGAGGAGCATGCAAGCACTCCTGAGGGGGAACCTGCTCAGACTGCCCTAGAGGTTTCTCCCTTGGCTGCCATTCTGGAAGTTGCACCCTCAGATTCGACGCCATTTGTCCTTGAGCAAGACTTGGCTGACGATCAGATCCTCAATGTTGTATCAGAATATCAGGACGAACATGTCCAATCTGATGAGGGTCAGGGGGCACCTATTGCTGTTGACAATAGCAAAAGCAGCAAAGGTGATGAAGGTAGGCAGGAGGCTGAACCGGTGCAAGCTGAGGCACCATGGCCATTCGCCGTGCCTGATGAGACACTTCTTCCTGACTTCGAAGTTGTGGCTGGGGAAGGGCAGCTGAAGTAGTGGACAAGAGATTCCCTGATCTCTCCCTAGCTCAGAAAGAGGCAGTGGTGCAGCTTCGTACATACGCCATGATCCTAAGTGCCACTTGGCCTGAACTTGGTCAGCTGAGTGAGGTGAAAGGATGGGAAAAGCTGGCTGATGATGAAGCAGCTTTATTTGATCACTTTGAGGTAAACTCTCTACACCATCTGATTAAGATTACTGATTTTGTCAAGACAGTCCGGAGGATTTATCCTGAGGCACAAACTGCTGAGTCCGAAAGAGAAGGAGATGGGATGGAACTGGCTATAGTTCCCCATGGAGAGGCTCAGGGAGAAAATCAGGTGGTTGCCCTGGAAGTAGATCAACCTGAGAAGGATGTGGTGATGATGGAGAAGGAGAAGGAAGGAGAGAAGAAGGTGATTGAGATTGCTGAGTCTGATCAGCAAGGTGCGACTGATATGATTAGTGCACCAGCCTATGATGCACCCCTCGGACCCGGGGCTGCTGAGGCTTCAGGAGAGGGTTCACGAGATCTCGTCCGAATCCCCAGAAGAAAACTTCAGAAGAAACAGGCATGGCAGCGCGACCTGACTTCTATCCGCTGCCAACTCAATGCCCACAACAAAAGACTTCATCGCTTCAGTCAAACTACTGGACTGGTCAATCAACGACTAAAGAAAGTGAACCGGGATCACAACGAGATGATCAAAGGCTTTGCCGTTGCAGTTGCTGAGGATGTCCTTGTACTGACTGAGACAAATCACTCAGTTCGGATCGATGCAGTGTGCCAGCTGGCAAAGGTGTCAGTTCAAAACTGCAATGAGATGACCGCAAACCTGCGAGCTGAGCAAGATGAAAAGCTAAACAAATTCCTCGATCAGCAGCTGAATGAGAGGGTTGATCAGCTGGTCGATGCGAAGGTAGCTCAGCTCAAAGACGAACTGAAGGCGGAACTGATGAGTCAGATGTCAGAGCAAGAGAAGGAGGAAATCAGTCAAGTCTTGGACTCCAGGATGGCAGATGTGAAAGACAGGCTGAAACTGGAGCACAATGAAGCCATTAAGGGGCTTAGTTCCGGTCTGAGAGGAATGGCAAATCAGATCGGACATATTCAGGGCAAGCAGCAGGAAATGGCGAATCAGTTCAAAATTTTGACAGGGTCAGTCGAGGAAGTCGTTGGGATGATCAACGACGACGATGCCAAAAAGGGGGAAGGGAAGAAGCAAATTGCTGCCAGAAAAGACAAGAAGAAGATCTTCCCCCCTGAACTGAAAGCTGCGGACAGAAAGAGAACGAGGTTCATTTCTGCCACCTAGTCTGCTGAAGGATCAGATCCAAAGAGGTTGAGGCCCTCTGAGGACCCCGCCCTTGACTCCCTTTACACTGAATTGGAGGAAGGACTACACCCTGGAACGACAACTCAGAAGAAAGTGGTGATGACTGAGTCGGAGAAGCAAGCGAAGATGAAGGAGATTTCGCTACTCAGTCAGATCCAGCGCTTAAAAGAAAACCAAGAGTATCTGATTTCGCAGGTTCAGAAGAAAAAGTTTGTGCCTTCTGGATCTCGGAAGAAGACTCAGAGGAAGATGGTTGTCAATCCAGGTCAGGGCCCTCCTCCACTTCAGATGGTTGAGGATTTCATTCCTGTGGAGATGTTGGAGGTATGGATTCCAATCTGGAATAGATGGGCATATCTATTCTATGTGGTGGGGTTATGGGACGATCTGAATGATGACAAAGATGTCATACTCCACCACTGGATGGCGCAAGAGCACTCGGATCTCAGGGCTGAAATCATCAGACTTGCTGACACTGAAGGTGTAGAGATCGCTCCGTCGGAATTCATTAAGTACCCTCCTCCACACTTCAGGAACTCCAAGCAGCTGGACCGGAAGGCAATATCAGAAGAAGTTGTCAGAGTAGGACGTGTTGCCGGTGCAGTTTGTGATCGGAACAGAATGAAACAGATCCTGAACCGAGTCTTGGAGATGTATGAAATTCCTCAGGCTGTTTGGGACAAGGATGAAGAGTAGCTGGCTCAGGAGTTAGTTGTTCAGGAAATTGTAATAGCTTCAGGATAATTGTAACTCTTATATCAATCAATGAAGTTATTTTATTTTCCTGAGTACAACTTCTTGTTGACTCCTGAATTTACTTTTCAGCATCCTTATCAAGAACTGTACTAACCCATTCCTTGTTTCCATCTTATAGACTAAGTGCCTAGTTTATCAGGAGGTACTGAGCTGTTTTCACTGACTAAATCAGTTGATTGTATAGATGAATAGGAATTTGCTTAAGGATTTTGGCATCATCAAAAAGTGGGAAATTGTTGGGACAATCTAAGTGTTTTCATTAGATCCCAAAACCCCTGATGAATTTGCCTAAGTACAGTTAGTCAGGATAGTCTAGAACAGGATAATCAAGTTAGAGATTTAGTTCAGGGGGAACGTGTTGAAGACTGAAGAATATTGGAGTCGACCCAATTGCCTGAAGTCTGATGTGCAACTCACCCTGAAGATGTTCAGAATTAGTCTTGTTTAAGATTGACTAAACTGAAGTGAAGACCAAAGACTTGAAGAACCATCCTGAAGACTATCCGGGAAAACCACTGACTGATGTTTCTACTGAGTACACTAAGAATGCTCATGACAGAACTGAGTCAGTGAAGGGCAAGTATTGTGACTTATCAGGCTGAGCTGAATGCTTATAAGACCTGACTTAGGCCTTGAGTCAGTTTATCTGACCCATGTAAGTCCAAAGCAAAAAGGTTACAACTTGTCGGGCTGAATAACTTATCAGGCTGAGCTGAATGCTCATAAGACCTGACTTGGGCATTCTGTCAGTTCACCTGACTCATGTAAGTCCAAAGCGAAAAGGTTATTTATGCTATGGGACAAAGAAACAAAGAGAATGTCAGTAGGACACTGATAAAGACAAACATTCAGGCTGAGTTATTAACAGGAAACTCAGAGTATTGAATGTACGAGGAAGGACAAGTGTCAGGTGGTCAACTAGCCGTTTGTACGGAGAGCCAATGATTTTTTGACACGCATGTACGGAGTCTGCGCAGCAGTTAATGCGATATTTAATGCGTCTTAGAGTTGCTGGCGGCGGGACATATATTTCCAGATTAAGCATGGGAAAAAGGTCAATAGTACATCTAGCCTGCAACCACCCTAAAATGGGAAAGATTTGGGTATATCTCCTCCAACGGATCTATTTTGAATCGTGCCTATAAATATGGAGAGCCTTGCACCCATTCAAGGCTAACGGGAAATTTCCAAGGGAAAACTCTCAAGAATCCAAGCACTCAAAGCATACTTTGAACAACACTCTGTAATTAAATTTCCCTTGTGTTGTAGTAGAATTCACTCTGTATTTACTTAGTTTTGATAGCTCTAATCTTTAGCATTGCTTTGTATTGCTAGGGCTATCCTTAGTTGGAAACCAAGAATACCAAACCACTCAGGGTGTGAGATTAGTTGTTAGAAGGACTGGGACTTGTAAAACGCCCAGGGGTCAGTTCCTAAGAGAGGAAGTTGGCTATTTGTGTCCCTTGGCACATAAAACCCAAGTACCTATCCTCAGGGTTTTGAGGATAGCTTCCTATTAAATCAGGTCGTGGACGTAGGAGTTGGTTATCTCCGAACCACGTTAAAAAGATCCTTGTGTGCTGATTTACATTCTTGCTCAGGAACATAATTGTCATTCATATTAAACTGAGCATACTGCATTGTTTTGATCTTCAGGCTGAATCAATCATCCTGAATCCTAATACTGTGCACCAGCCTTAACCACCAATTTACTAAGCAAACTCAGAGAAAGTTTTCAGAAACTAAAACGAGTAGAAACTAAGGGCTCACATTCCGCACGTACTCTAGCTTACTGAGATAGTAGTCCAACTGACTTGCTTCCAAGCAGTCAGTAAGTTGGTTATCTCTACTGAGCTTCTGAGCACATCACTCACACTCAGCCTATCAGACTCCATTACTGACTTGTCCCTGCTGCCCCTGCGGACTATCAGTTTTTGCTGAGTATCATCAGGATCTTCCTGACTGATTGTGTAAGAGCATTATTCTGAGTCTTTCAGAAAAATCTGACATTAGTGTATTCCCCCCATACACTGATTTTACTCGTTTCGGGACCAACATATATGTTTTATGTCGAAGGATAATACAACTGTAAAAAATAAAAAGAAAATGGATACAATTCGGGAAGAAAAATTACACTGAAATAAAAACAAAATTACAAATAAATAAAAACAAACGTCGAGTCGAGGAGACCTCTATCCGCAAAGCGAATATTCCTCGGTGGTGCTCTTCATTTGAAATAGCGCTCCCAAAGGTAAAATGATGTTACGCCTTCAAGCTTGCAGCACCGCAGGACTTGAAGTTCTATTAAACAGAGGGACGTTAGGACTAGATTGCACCTAGAAGCTATATGCAGAAGATTAACAGAGGAGAAGTGTGTTGTGTGTGTTCCTGAATGAAATGTGGACACCTATTTATAGGTGAACCTCCACTCGTAACGGGGGAAAAAACGTGTCAGCATTAATGCTGACGAACTATTTTTTTCAGGAAGGTCAGCAAAGGGGAATTGATTTGCAATCAATTCGGTTGACCTCACATAAACAGAACTCTTGAATTAGGAAGGTCAGCAATGGGGAATTGATTTGCAATCAATCCGGTTTACCTGTCATATGCTGATACGAGTCAGAGCTGAGTCAGCTTAGGTTCAACGAACCTGGCCATTGCTTAGTCATCAAGACGTCACCTTTAGATTTATCGAATCTGTACTCTTACGAAGTCAACTTTTGATTTTCAAAGTGGGATGAGAATTTTAAATTTTGATTTGTTGACTCAATTTCTCACTCACCATTAATTGGTTTTGTGAGTATTACTACACTAAATTCATCTACTCCGTGAGTAGAACACACTCGTATCAATTAACTTCCGAGAAATTAATATATTTTCTTCAATTTATTGGTCAAACAATACCAATTAATATATTTAATATTAAATAGTCCAACAATCCCCCATATGAGTGGAAATTACACCCATAAACATGCAGACACACAGCCCAGTCCAAGTGAGACGATATTGTATTTGGACAGGTAGCTTGGAGCTTTGAACCTTCCATAGTCCAGCTAACCGGATACACCGGTGGCCTAGTAGACACAATGCCTTGAACCATTCCACCTTAGTGTGCACCATGACAGCGAGCTGTGACACAATACAGTCTCTACGTCCTTTCTTGTTCTCCCGTTTTTGTCTGTTTCGGCCATGGACACCCTTTAGATTCATATGCGTTAAATATCCAATGATATTTGAAGTGGCCTCTCACTTCACACTTACATAGGTGAAACCCTCTTAAGTATCCCGTAATACTCTATCCTTACTAGGATTTTAGGATTCATTAAAAGTCTTTAGACTTAACCTACAACACCTACGGGTTCTATACTTGGTGTACTATCTTCTAAGGAATGGTCAGATTACCAAGCATTTTGTCTAACTTCCATAGCTTAGTTTTCCCGTTGAACCAAGATCTTGGGATCTTCAGTCAACTTGGTCAGGTTACCACTGCTTTAGTTTGTTCGGTGGATTTATGACCTATTCCTTCTGACAATTTGGACATTTGACCTCGATTTATACTCTTTGTTAGAGGATCCGCTAGATTATCCTTAGACCTAATATAGTCTATGGATATTACACCACTCGAGATCAATTGTCTAACGGTGTTATGTTGTCGACGGATGTGTCTAGACTTTTCGTTATACATATCATTCTGAGCCCTACGAATTGCGGCTCGACAGTCACAATGTACCATTATAGTGGGTACTGGTTTATTCCAACATGGAATATCTTCAAGGAAGTTTCGAAGCCACTCAGCTTCTTCACCAGCTTTATCTAAAGCTATGAACTCATATTCCATGTAGGATCGGGCTATACACGTTTGTTTTGTAGACCTCCAAGACACAACAACTCCTCCTATAGTGAAGATATATCCACTAGTTGAGAAAGACTCTTTACTGTCTGAGATCCAGTTGGCATCACTATACCCTTTGAGTACAGTAGTCCAAAGTATAGAGTGTACTTTAAGTACCTCAGAACTCTTCCTAGAGCTATCCAATGCTCGTGACTTGGGTTGCTCGTGAATCTACTAAGTTTATTCACGGCACATGCTATATCAGGACACGTACAATTGGAAATGTACATAATGCTCCCAATGACTCTAGCATATTCTTGTTGAGCTACAGCTTCACCATTATTTTTCTTCAAGTGAACATTAACTTCCAAAGGTATTTTAGCTGGTAGATCATCAAAGGCGTTGAATTTCTTTAACACTTTCTCCACATAATGAGATTGTGTTAAGGATATTCCATTTGATGTCCTACTGGTCTTGATTCCTAAGATCACATCAGCTACACCCATGTCTTTTGATTTTCCATTAGCTTTAAGGTCACACCTTAGCTAATCACCCCCACATTCGAATATCTTCATGGAGACATCTTATTCTTCCCCCACATTCGAGTGTATTTATAATGAGAACTTATATCTCATAGTCGAATTGTTCGTCCATTCAATTTATCATTTCATCAAATATTAATTTGGACACAATCTCTAAACAAATTGGAAAATCAAACTATTCGAATTCACTCTTGAATTCATACCCATTTTGGTCGAAATACCAAAATTAAATCTAATTTTCAATGTGACCGTAAATGTCACTTTTGACTCTTAGATAATTCTTCATTAAATTATACGAGTCAAAATTTTAGGATCAAGTCCAAATCGCAATTTGTGCATGTCATGCACACCTTTGACTCAAGAATAATTCTCAAATTAAATGAGTCAAAACTTTCCTTTTGGATTTAAATCCAAACACCACTTGCACTCTCAAGCACATTTTCACAAAATTTTCTCTCAATTCAAGAATAATTCACAAATAAATTAAACGAATTACAGATTTTAAATTAATTCCAAATTACAATTTGTGCTCTCACAAACACAATTATTAATGAAGTCTTAACTTCACATTTGACTCAAAAATAAGTATCAAACTAATTAAAATGAATCAATACCCTTTTGGACTAAATCCAATATACAAGGGTCTTAACCTCCCACTTTTAACTCAAGAATAATTATTGTTGGTCCCGAAACGAGTAAAATCAGTGTAGGGGGTGGGGGGAATACACTGATGTCAGATTTTTCTGAAGACTCAGAAAAATACTCTTACACGCTCAGTCAGGAAGATCCTGATGTTACTCAGCAAAACTGATAGTCCGCAGGGGCAGCAGGGACAAGTCAGTAATGGAGTCAGATAGGCTGAGTGTGAGTAATGTGCTCGGAAGCTCAGTAGAGATAACAAACCTACTGACTGCTCAGAAGCAAGTCAGTTGGACTACTATCTCAGTAAGCTAGAGTACGTGCGGAATGTGAGCCCTTAGTTTCTACTCGTTTTAGCTTCTGAAAACTTTTCTCTGAGTTTGCTTAGTAAATTGGTGGTTAAGGCTAGTGCACAATATTAAGACTCAGGATGATTGATTCAGCCTGAAGATCAAAACAATGCAGTATGCTTAGTTTAATATGAATGACAATTATGATCCTGAACACGAATGTAAATCAGCACACAAGGGTCTTTTTAACGTGGTTCGAAGATAACCAACTCCTACGTCCACGGCCTGATTTAACAGGAAGCTACCCTCAAAACCCTGAGGATAGGTGCTTGGTTTTTACGTCCAAGGGACAGGAATAGCCAACTTTCTCTCTTAGGAACTGACCCCTGGGCGTTTTACAAGTCCCAGTCCTTCTAACCAACTAATCTCACACCCTGAGTGGTTTGGTATTATTGGTTTCCAACTAAGGATAGCCCTAGCAATACAAAGCAATGCTAAAGATAAGAGCTATCAAGACTAAGCAAATACAGAGTGAATCCTACTACAACACTAGGGAAATTTAGTTGCAGAGTGTTGTTCAAAGTATGCTTTGAGTGCTTGGATTCTTGAGAGCTTTCGCTTGGAAATTTCCCGTTAGCCTTTAATGGGTGCAAGGCTTTCTGTATTTATAGGTAAGATTCAAAATAGATGCGTTGGAAGAGATCTACCCAAATCTTTCCTATTTTAGGGTGGTTGCAAGCTAGATGTACTATTGACCTAATTGCCATGCTTAACCTGGCAATCTTTGTCTCGCCACCTGCAACTCTGAGATGCATTAAATGCCGCATTAACTGCTGTGCAGACTCCGTACATGCGTGTCGAAAGATCATTGGCTCTCCGTACAAACGGCTAGTTGACCATCTGACACTTGTCCTTCCTCGTACATTTAATATTCCGAGTCTCTTGTTAATAACTCAGCCTGAATGTTTATCTTTATCGGAGTCTTACTGACATTCTCTTTGTCTCTTTGTCCCATAGCATAAATAACTTTTTTGCTTTGGACTTACATGGATCGGGTAAACTGAACCAAGGCCTAAGTCAGGTCTTACGAGCATTCAGCTCGGCCTGATAGGTTATTCAGCCCAGTATGCGTAACCTTTTTGCTTTGAACTTACATGAGTCAGATAAACTGACTCAAGGACTAAGTCAGGTCTTACGAGTATTCAGCTCGGCCTGATAGGTTACACTTACTCTTCACTGACTAAGTTCTGTCCTGAGCATGCTTAGTCTACTCAGTAGAAACATCAGTCAATGGAACTGAGGATTGTCTTCAGGATGAATCTTCAAGCTTCGGTCTTCAGCTTCAGTTCAGGCAATCTTCAGCAAGACTGACTCTGACCTTCTTCAGGGCAAGTAGCACTTCATACTTCAGGCAATTGGGTCAACTCCAATATTCTTCAGTCTTCAAAATGTTCCCCCTAAACTGAATCCCTAACCTGACTATCCTGATCTAGACAATCCTGAACAACTGTACTTAGGCAAATCATCAGGGGTTTTGGGATCTAATTAAAACACTCAGATTGTCCCAACAATTATCAAATTAATTAAATGAGTCAAAGTCCTTTTTTTTTTACAAGTTCAAAACGTAAAATTAGTGCATCTCAAGGACAACTATTAATGGAGCCCTTAATCTCCATTTTTTACTCATGAATAATTATCAAAATAATTAAACGAGTCAAATTTCTTTTTGGACTAAATCCAAAAAACCACTTGTGCTTTTAAGCACAAAATATTGATCCCAAAATAACATTTTAAATAATCATCGAGGAATTCAAATTATGGAATAATATCCATAATATAATAGGACCCAAATATTAATTGACCCAACACAATTAATCTTGGCCCATATCTAATTCGAAAAATGGCCTGAAATTTAACTGGCCAACATATTTGATCAGACCTTCAGCCAAATGAAGACCAACTAAATCGTAATATGGCCCAACAATTATATTATATTAGGCCAACTAATCTGACAACCCATAAATTCAAATAATTAGTTGGGCCCAATCCAAAATACCGTTTGCGCTCTCAAGCACAATTTTTTTTATATATAATTAAAAGCCATCAAATAAAATTTGATGCTAGATCAAAAATTATGATTCATGAGCCCACATTAATTAATAGAATTAATTTATGTGATTTGGGCCATAAAATATTATATGCCCGATTACTCAAATTGCCTTCACGCCTTTTAAGCAATCTAATAGGCCCAATTAATCATCTAAGTTGGCTTTTCTTCACCCAACTAAGAATAATTTCTTTGGTCTGTCAATGGTTTAGGCTCATTCATTTCATTTTAATTTAGACATTTTGACTAAAAAATAATTATCGAATTAATTAAACGAGTCAAAACCTTTTTTGGACTAAATCCAAAATATCACTTGTGCTCTCAAGCACAAAATCTTGATCCCAAATCAAAATTTTGATAATAATCAAGAGATCAAACAAATGCAACAAATTCCATAAATTAAATTCTTAATTATAGTCCATTTTTATGAAATAGGCTCAATAATCATGAACCCACCATTAATTAATTAATTAATTGGGCCCAGAATTAATTGTCCCAACATAATTAATTTCGGCCTACTTGCTTGCGGGCTTCACCCATTCTCATTTCACAAGAACATTAAAGACCAAATTTAATTGAAATGACCCATATCAGGTGAATAGGTAGGAAACAATACAACTATGTTGGTCCTGAAACGAGTACAATCAGTGTATGGGGGGGAATACACTGATGTCAGAATTTTCTGAAAGACTCAGAAAAATGCTCTAACACTCCCAGTCAGGATTTCCTGAATTACTCAGTATGCTGAAGGTCCACAGGGGCAGCAGGGACAATTCAGTAACGAGTCAGATAAACTGAGTGTGAGTAAAGTGCTTGGAAGCTCAGTAGAGATAACAAACCTACTGACTGCTAGGAAGCGGGTCAGTTGGACTACTATCTCAGTGAGCTAGTGTGCGTGCGGAAAGTGAGCCCTTAGTTTCTACTAGTTTTAGTTTCTGAAAACATTTTCTCCGAACTTGCTTAGTAAACTGATGGTTAAGGCTGAGTGCACAGTATTAAGCTTCAGGATGATTGATTCAGTCCTGAAGATAAAAGCAATGCAAAATGTTCAGTTTATTATGATGATAGTTATGATCCTGAACAAAATTGTAAATCAGCACACAGGGAACTTTTTAACGTGGTTCGGAGATAACCAACTCCTACGTCCACTACCTGATTTAACAGGAAGCTATCCTCAAAACCCTGAGGATAGGTACTTGGTTTTTACGTGCCAAGGGACACGAATAGCCAACTTTCTCTCTTAGGAACTGACCCCTTGGCGTTTTACAAATCCCAGTCCTTCTAACCAACCAATCTCACACCCTGAGTGGTTTGGTATTCTAGTTTCCAACTGAGATAGCTCTAGCAATACAAAACAATACTAAATATTAGAGCTATCGATCTAAGCAAATACAGAGTGAATCCTACTACAACACTAGGGAAATTTAATTGCAGAGTGTTGCTTATAGTATGCTTTGAGAGCTTGGATTCTTGAGAGTTTTCTCTTGGAAATTTCCAGTTAGCCTTGAATGGGTGCAAGGCTCTCCATATTTATAGGCAAGATTCAAAATAGATCTGTTGGAGGAGATCAAATCAAATCTTTCCTATTTTAGTGTGGTTGCAGGCTAGAAATAGTGTTTGACCTAATCGCCATGCTTATTCTGGCAAGTTTGTCCCATCGCCTGTAATTCTGAGACGCATTAAATGCCGTATTAAATGCTGTGCAGACTCCGTACATACGTGTCGAAAGATCATTGGCTCTCCGTTCTAACGGCTTGTTGACTTTCAGACATTTGTCCTTCCTCGTACATTCAATACTCTGAGTCTCTTGTTAATAACTCAGTCTGAATGTTTGTCTTTATTGGAGTCCTACTGACATTCTCTTTGTCTCTTGTCCCATAGCATAAATAACCTTTTTGCTTTGGACTTACATGGTTCAGGTGATCTGAACTAATGCCCGAGTCAGGTCTTATTTGCATTCAGCACAGCCTGATAGATTATTCAGCCCAGTATGTGTAACCTTTTTGCTTTGGACTTACATGGTTCAGATAAACGGAACCAAGGCTTAAGTCAGGTCTGAAGTGCATTTAGCACAGCCTGATAGATTACACTTACTCTTCACTGACTAAGTTCTGTCCTGAGTATGCTTAGTTTACTCAGTAGAAACATCGGCCAATGGTACTTCAGGATTGACTTTAGGACGGATTAACAGACTTCGATCTTCAGCTTCAGACCAATCAATCTACAGCAAGACTGACTGACTCCTTCAGGATGGATTACACTTCAGACTTCAGTAAATTTGGTCGACTCCAATATTCTTCAGTCTTCAGCAAGTTCCTCCTGTACTGAATTCCTAACCTAACTATCCTGAACTATTTGATCCTGAACAACTATACTTAGACAGATTCATCAGGGGTTTTGGGATCTAATCAAAATACTCAGATTGTCCCAACAAACTCCTATTTCATCTCCATCCTTCACTCTGAACGGCCGCCTATGCCATTGAATTTCCAGGAGGATACAGCTGTTAGCTAATCACTCCCTCTTGACAAGACGGCTGCTGCCGCGTACGACGGTGGGGATTGCACCGCCACCATCGTTGACTTGCTTTTCAGGATTGTCGTCTATGGGAAGGCACAGCGCAATTGCTTTGCCTTTTGCAACTGGAAAATAACCGCTATCAATTGCGGTCAATTCAATGCCCTTCCCTCTCAATTTGAACCATCGCGTTCATTCGATTAGAAAATCGAAGGGATGTCACCCTCCATTACAGATATTTTGGCATCAACATGTAATTAGCCAAAATTGTAAATTTAATTACTTTCCAATTGACTGCATCTAATTTCATTTGTCCATTAATTTCTAGATTATGCCATTGATCAGTCAAGATCAGTTTCTTTTAAGAAACTCTGAACCAGTGTCATTGCATCTGCAACAATTTCATGCAAAATTAATTGAAAGTCATGTACTTATTCACAATACACTTAGAGTCTATCATTTACAGTTTAGGAACTTTCCAACAAGGTACTTTTTAGTACCAGCGTAATCAGCCACATACTTGGCTTCTAGGGAATTCCATAATTCCTTAGCCGTGCTGATCTTCTTATAGACGTTATATAAACCATCTACCAAGCCGCCCAGAATATAATTCCGGCACAAAAAGACAAAATGCCACCATGGCTTCTGGCAGTTTCATTTTGGGGATCGTTCTCAACGACCGCAGGCTGATTCTCAGTGAGAACAACATCTTTTGCTGCCACCTCTTAAAGTTTTTGCCTGAAAACTTGTCGGGTCTTTCACTATGAACCATAATAGGTCTAGCATCAGGAAAAGGGAATGGGCCACCACTGTGTGAGAAGAAGGTTGTCCAACTTGGACAGTTACAGGGGGAATAGGGACAGTGGTGGCAGCGGGAGGGTTTGAAGAACCGCCAAAAGGAAGTTCAACAGGGGGTACAGAGGTATTATCACTAGTCGACATTTTTTGAAAAACGAAATTCGCTTTGCGATTGTTGGAAAAATATATGTTTTATGTCGAATGATAATACAACTGTAAAAAATAAAAAGAAAAGGGATACAATTGGGGAAGAAAAATTACACGGAAATAAAAGCAAAATTACAAACAAATAAAAATAAACGCCGAGTCGAGGAGACCTCTACCCGCAAAGCGAATATTCCCCAGTGGTGCTCTTCAGTTTGGAATAGCACTCCCATAGGTAAAACAATGTTACGCCTTCAAGCGTGCAGCACCGCAGGACTTGAAGTTCCGGCGAACAGAGGGACGTTAGAACTAGACTACAATTAGAAGCTATATGCAGAATATTGACAGAGGAGAAGTGTGTTGTGTGTGTTCCTGAATGAAATGAGGACACCTATTTATAGGTGAACCTCCACTCGTAACGGGGGAAAAAACGTGTCAGCATTAATGCTGACGGATGGTTTTTTCAGGAAGGTCAGCAAAGGGGAATTGATTTGCGATCAATCTGGTTGACCTCCCATAAACGAAACTCTTGAATTAGGAAGGTCAGCAGAGAATTGATTTGCAATCAATCCGGTTGACCTGCCATATGCTCATACGAGTCAGAGCTGAGTCAGCTTAGGTTCCACGAACCTAGCCATTGTTGAGTCATTAAGACATCAGCTTTAGATTTATCGAATCTGTACTCTTACAAAGTCAACTTTCATTTTCCAATGTGGGATGAGAATTAATTACATAATTAATTCTCTTCCTAATTCAAAGTTTAAAACTTTGATATGTTGACTCACTCTCTCACTCACCATTAATTGGTTTTGTGAGTATTACTACACTAAATTCATCTACTCCGAGAGTAGAACGCACTCGTATCAATTAACTTCCGAGAAATTAATTTTATTCTCTTCAATTTATTGGTCAAACAATACCAATTAATATATTTAATATTAAATATTCCAACATTAAAAAGCTTATTAAAAACTTTAAAAATATACAAAAATAAATATCTCATCAATAATTCAATATCTAACTAAAATTAAAATAGTTCACGATAATATAAAATCGTCCAAGTAAAAGCCAACTACTGACTTAAAATCTAAACAATGACAATAAATTGTTCAAAATAAATTTATCCCAAATATAAGAAAATAACATTAATATTTTTGTTTTTTTATTTGATTTTTTTATCTTACACAACAATATGTATAAAGTAAAAGCTTGACGTACTCTTCAACTCATACTCTCATCAAGAGGGATCCGAAAAATTGAATGATATTAATCGTGATAACAAAAAATATGAATTATAATTATAAATTAAATTAGTTATGATAACATGTCATGTTGGAATCCATTTAATACAGTTTTACAATGAACAATTTTCATATGAGACGAAAATTCTATACATAAATTCTATATAATTTATTTTTTGGTATCCTGCGAAATTCACACATTTTCATTAACTCTAATTTTTAAAATTAATCATCACATTATATTTTAAGTGTATTAATCTCATCTATTAATTTTATTTTGTATCTTCTATAAATATGTAATCTCTATTTATTTTCGTTCATTCTACTCTATCATCCTCTCTAACCTACAAATTATAATAAAACGTAATGATAGAATAATGGTTCCTACTTTTTGAGGTATTGCATCAATTTTTTTCTCTTTTGTTCTTTTCAATTTCTTTTGGACCTTCCACTTTATGTGACTTCATCTCAATATATTTATTTTTTCGTCTACCTGTAATTATTTAATATTTTATTTTATTGGTATAAATAAATTTTAATAACACATGCTTGTTGTTTTTTTATAAATTATTTGTAGGTCTAATCATGTTATTATCATGAGTGGCTAAATCTTATAATATTTTTTTCTTTAATCAACTAATCATAATAAAATAAATTTTATGGAACATTATGTCTTGATTTTATTTATCTAATCCTATTTTATCATTATCATTTAAAGAGTAGCTAAATATTATGATATCCTTTTTTATTTTCTTTAATCATTACAAAATAAATCTTATAAAATATTATGTTTTTTTAACATACTATACAATAATGAAATTTTTTAATTCAATTTTTTCTTGATTTACATTTCTCAGGTGCCGCCGTCTGCCGGAGCGTGGGCTGCACGCGCCACTGCCGTCGCAGCTGTCGTCGTCCGATGTCCGGGTCGGGTCTGACCCGCCTCTAAGTGGGTCGGATCCAAGTTTGGTAATTGCATTTGGGCCCCTGAAGAATATTCAATTCTCTAAAAACAGGCCCAAAAGTTTCTAAAAATTTTCAATTTGACCCCGATCGCGAAAAACTTTCCAAAAAACGTATCTCGCTCAAAACTCAACGAAAAAACACAAACGATACATGGATGGATTCCTCATGAGACGTAGATTAAAACCATACCAAGAACAAACACAAATTCATTCTATTTCAGGGTGTAATTTCAGATCTAAAACCGAGTCACAAAAAATTTCAAAAATTCATAACTCTCTTGTTTCTCATCCAAAAAATACACAAAAAATA
Organism: Prunella vulgaris; assembly: GCA_026898435.1. NCBI lineage: Eukaryota > Viridiplantae > Streptophyta > Magnoliopsida > Lamiales > Lamiaceae > Prunella > Prunella vulgaris. The sequence goes on along the minus strand of JAPKLY010000451.1, from coordinate 337,505 downwards.
TGTAAGGAATCCTCATCATACGTACTATCACCCAGCAATCAGAAATTGTACGAAAAAAATTCTGAAATCATTCGTATTTTACATTTTAAAATCGGGTCCGTTTGTGAAAAAATTCCAAACTTAAAAAAATCATAACTATTAATCCACAAGTCCAAAAAATGCAAAAAAAATGTCTCTAGAATCCTCGTCTCACCCTCTATCCATTGATATAAAAAACAATCCAATTTAATCAACGGAAAAATTCGACCTAAAATTGGATAACTACGTACGGGATAAAAAGGCATGCATACATGGCCTCAAAATCAAGGACTAATCACATATAATTTCATATGATATATACAGCATGCCCAAAACAAAATGATTTCACAAAAATCAAACGGCAGTAAACCCATAATTTAACAAAAAATTCACTGCAGTAAAAAACAATAAAGGCATGCCATTAATTTAAAACGGGACACCAACAATATGGCTCTGATACCATATGTTGGAATCGAATCCCCTAAACAAGTCCCGAGACCAACACGAAAGGAGGTCACTAACCTGTTAGGAAATTGCAGCGGAATTGATCTTGGCCTATTGGTATCCACGTTCGTCTTTTCCGGTAGAATTCAAACGTTCCGTACTCAGGATCTAATACACAGTAATGTGTGTGTATTAAATTCCACGAATCAGTAATGTCTGCAGGCAGAATGTGTTTTCTTGTTGAGAGTTAGGAGTCTGTCTTATTAGGAAAAAAATGATTACTTTAGGGATAATCTCTTGAATTCTCTTCTGTGTAATCTCAATCTTACGTTGTTTTTTCCTCAGACTTGTCATTGCATAAGTCAAATTAGAATACAGAAGTTATTTCCTTTCTCTTAACTTTCAAATGACTTTATCCACAATTCATATGTGGAAAATATATTTAATTAAATATATTGTAAATAAATAATATTCCAATATTATTTACAGTTGAGTATTGTCAACTGTTGATCGTTCCCATACTGGGGAATTTGGATGGTTATTCATAATGGGCGCTGCTTTTTGGAATTATTAAAAGAATTTCAACACCCATTCCAAATTTCGCCATGTAAAAGTTTTATTATTGCTCTCTGCTCTCTGTTGGTCATGTTTTAACAAACAACAATAAATCATGTGGAGTTGTAGCAATAGACTTAGAAGACACTTGAATAAACACAAAGGCTAATTTAAGTAATGTATCTTTCTAAAAGATATGTATCTTAGCTCGTGTCTATATGGATCTTAACATTTCTAACAATGTTATATTCCTTCTTTCGGCAACACCAAAACACTGATGTCTATAAAGGATAGTCAATCGTCAGACAACCCTTTTTCATTACACAATTCCCCGAATTGTTTAGATAGACTTTCATGTCTCCAATCAGTTTTCTCAATTTGTCCAAATAGATGTCTGAAACATCGAGTACATCAGACTTATGAGAAATTAAACAGACAGAATCAAAACATGATTTGTCAATTCTAAATGTAATAAAACAGGAAATAATCCATCTTGTGTCCTTATCTAATAGGAATCCATATACCCCAAAAATAATAGCAACAGAATCACAGCTCTAATAGTTTTTCAAACGGTTTTGGGTCATTTAACCAGCAAGAAAAGATTCGTATTAGGATTATTCGATTTTGATTCCAGATTCACCAATCTATAAATCACAAGTCTATTTATCCTATCTTGCTTAAAATGACCTATACTAGTATGCAAAATATGTCTCACATATAAGCATCACTAGAAGAACCATCATTCAGTAGGTACGAACAGAATTCATAATAACTAAAAAATGTCTTTTCACCATCCAAAAAACATAAAGCTGACAACTATAAGTCCATCACGATAACTCTTAACATTAATGCGATGACAACCATGTCCTCTAAAAAATAACAATACAATTGTATCTCAAATCAAGCAAGCATAAATGAAACAGAAAAAGATAAACGTGATTTAAAGAGTTATTTTGATCATCTTGTAGAATAATAATATGACCCTGTCAGAGTCAATTCTGCAAGTCACAAGTCTTCGACTTTGACTCCGGTATTATATCCTACTCAAATTCATTGATCATGTACAATGGCTCCCATGTCTCCAAATGTCTCGATTTGTTGTTTCTGAATCTTTAGTCCACAAAGGATAAGATTCAGTTAAAAAACAACAATTTAGAGACATCTACAAATAAAAAATGAAATTAGATGGAACTGCCTTGTCCTATCAAGACTCAGGGCACTCATGTGCAAAACGACCATGCTCACAACAGTTGTAGTATGTCATTTTGCTCATATCCTTCTTATTCATTTTAACATGTTTCTTCTTTCTTTTCATACTGACTGCATTGCCTTAGGTATTGTTATCCTACCTCCCACTATCCGATCAAATATCCTTCTTTCCTTTCTTCCAGTTTTATGTTCGTTTAAAACCCAAAACTTTGGTTGAACTAGAACTAACAAAGAAGAAGGTACTAGAAGGATATATAGCTTCTGCAAGCCTTTCAACCTCTAGATCTAGCTGATAAGCCGCTTAACTGAAAATTCTATAACTCTCATTTTAAGTCAAAATGACCTCGAGGTGATACTAATGATCTGGTAGTGAGCAGACTAGAGCTTGGATTCGGTGTTTATCAGAAAAATTGTGACCAGCTTATTTAAGTTCAGTAATCATATAAGGCATTTCCCTCAGATGTTGTCTAACATTGTGATCACTAAACTAAGCAAAGATCTCGTGTCGTGGAAGTATTTCATCTCCCACACAAGATAAGCTATAAGGTCCTTATTTCTCCGATACTCAATCCCAAAGCTCGGGTCAGACATTTCTAGGTCGATCGCATCTAATAGTCCTATCTTGTCCAAAATATACTAAATTATCTATCAATGCCATTGTCTTAAAAACAATAAAGTGATTCACAGTGTTAGTGTTTTATTACGTTTTATGCTGAGCCAAACTGAGACATCTAAAAATCGACACACTATTCGATTTCGAAAATAACTTATAGTTACTAATCTTCGATCTCATCATGCATCTCAAAATTGATTCTAGTTTCAAAACATAAAACTCACGTTCAAGTATTTAAAACAAAATAAATAGCATTGAACAACCACATTAATCACAACCATATAGAAAAACAAGTTATAAGTTGTTATCACTGAAAAAACCAAAGAACTCCAAAGAGTATCAATTTAGTTTATACAAAAAACAACTCAAGGAGATCCGTGCAGAGCACGATCTAACTTGTCTCTAGACTTCCAATAATTAGAATCATCGAACTCTCTGGTTCCGGTACTATAGATGGCCTTCGCTAGAGGATCCATAAATGGATTCTTCATTTGACCTTTCTTATCCATGAATGTATTCTTCATCTGATCTTTTCCGCGACTCTTTAATCTCATAAAATCAGAACGACTAATCCTTCCCATCCTCAAGCATGCCGATCTAAGTGCCTGAGTCCTATTTTTGTCTCTTCAAATACGAGAGAGAGCACCCATAATTTCTAATCCTTCGGACCCCTTTTTAGAAGACTTCCACACATCCAAAAAATCTTTCTCCAAGTAGGGTGGAAGAGTTCTAGCCCAGGCATTAGGACTTTTAATTTGTTTGAAAGCTTCATATGGAAGTTGCTTGTTGCGAATAATAACCACCAAAAGGTTAAACTTTTCCAATACTTCGATGAATTGTTCACTCAAGTTGTGAGTATGTTTCATCTTATAATTCATAAAATCATGTAGGACCTCATCACTGGTCCTGGTGTCGCTCTCAGAAACTGTACCGCTCTCTGACATCCCTGAACAATGAGCAGCCCAAAAAACAACAAACACACTAAAGTGTTAGTTAAACCTTAACACATGAATTTCCTCTATTTCAATGCTTATGGAACACGATTTCCAATTAGCATTAGGTATATTCACAAGTGAAAATTAAGTTTAACTTTATTGGCTCCCGCTTTCCAGGATTAACCGGAGCTCATCAAACAATTTCATACACCAATTAAACACGATTTTAGAATTGAAGACATACATAAGGAGCACATGACACATATTATCAACTAAAAGGTCTTCTCTTAAGTCCTTAAAGTAAATAAAAACATTTAAATGAAGTCACACTCCAAAAACAACATTGGAACACATGAAAAAATATCCGAACGGACACAAAACGAGCTGAAAATGGTCGAAAACAAGGCGAAACAGGGCAGCACTCGCCGGTACACGTACAGAAACGGCCGAACGCCCACCTGCATTTGTCACGCGCCAGCACGTGCTGCCACGCGCCTGCACGTGCCCACACGCGGCGACAAGCCGTCGGACAGTCGCCGGCGCGTGAATCACACACGCGCACGTCAGCTTCCGGTGCGTGGACTTCACGCGCCACCGTCAGAATTTCCAGCCGCCGGCTCGTGGGCTTCACGCGCCACCGCCTGTACCGCCGTCTGCCGGCCCGTGGGCTGCACGCGCCACTGCTGTTGCAGCTGTCGTCGTCCGATGTCCGGGTCAGGTCTGACTCACCTCTAAGCGGGTCGGATCCAAGTTTGGTAATTGCATTTGGGCCCCTGAAGAATATTCAATTCTCTAAAAACAGGCCCAAAAAGTTTCTGAAATTTTTCAATTTGACCCCGATCGTGAAAAACTTTCCAAAAAACGTATCTCGCTCAAAACTCAACGAAAAAACACAAACGATACATGGATGGATTCCTCATGAGACATAGATTAAAACCATACCAAGAACAAACACAAATTCATTCGATTTCAGGGTGTAATTTCAGATCTAAAACTGAGTCACAAAAAATTTCAAAAATTCATAACTCTCTTGTTTCTCATCCAAAAAATACACAAAAAATATGTAAGGAATCCTCATCATACGTACTATCACCCAGGAATCAGAAATTGTACGAAAAATTTCTGAAATCGTTCGTATTTTACATTTTAAAATCGGGTCCGTTTGTGAAAAAATTCCAAACTTCAAAAAATCATAACTATTAATCCACAAGGCCAAAAAATGCAAAAAAAATGTCTCTGGAATCCTCGTCTCACCCTCTATCCATTGATATAAAAAACAATCCAATTTGATCAACGGAAAAATTTGACCTAAAATAGGATAACTACGTACGGGACAAAAAAGGTATGCATACATGGCCTCAAAATCAAGGACTAATCACATATCATTTCATATGATATATACAGCATGCCCAAAACAAAATGATTTCACAAAAATCAAACGGCAGTAAACCCATAATTTAACAAAAAATTCACTGCAGTAAAAAATAATAAAGGCATGCCATTAATTTAAAATGGGACACCAACAATATGGCTCTGATACCATATGTTGGAATCGAATCCCCTAAACAAGTCCCGAGACCAACACGAAAGGAGGTCACTAACCTGTTAGGAAATTGCAGCGGAATTGATCTTGGCCTGTTGGTATCCTCGTTCGTCTTTTCCTGTAGGACGGGTAGTAAAACCTGTTTCTTGAGTACCCTTAGAACATCAGGATATGCAACCTTCACATGATTTTTCGGAAAAATGTGGAAAGTTGAATCCTAGTTGTTGAGAGTATATTTTCACAAATTACTGTGGAAATTCTAAGGGATACATGATCATAGGAGCTTCAGTGGGAGCATGACTTGTAAGGAATCGCATAATCCATATTTTCTGGAATAAAGTTTTCCTTATAGAGTTCGCATTGGAAATGCTATACAGTTTTTCGAGATTAAAGAAACCAAAATCTATCTGATCCAAGTGGGAGAAGTTTTATCAGTTGATGATGTGGATCTTTGATAGATATTTGTTTGTGACGGTTGCCTGTTGAGGATTTTGTGACTCTTCAATTTGGTAATAGATCACACTCTCCGAAAATTTTGAGGAAATAAGTGCTTGAGAAGCATTATGACATAGAAGGACGAGTCTTCTTTGTTTGTTTCTCCAGAATTTAGAAGAAAGCAATAGAAATTTATTAAAATCTATGAAGTCTAAATGAGTTAACAAATAAAACTTGTAGAGTTTCTAAAGGGACAATAAATTTTGGGAGTAACTAGATTCTCAAGATTATAAGTTATCAAATGACTCAATAGGAGAGGTTTGAAGATCACTTGGTGGCTACAAAAGGATGTACTCTACTGAAGGGTTAATCTTTTTCACCTATTGTGAGATTTGCCTAAATCCATCTACTTCTAGCTATAGTGGCTAGTATAGGATTAGAATTTACATCAAAAGGATGTTAAGGTTGTTCTTCTCAGTGGGAGATTTAGAAGATGAAATCTACATGGTGTTGTAGGATTTATTCTTCAAGAACGAGAGGATAAAGTTCATAAATGGAAAAGTCTATTTATAGAATTCAGTAATCCTCGAGATCAGTGGTGTTATGAGATTTCACTAGATGCTTATCTCATTCAACTTTGTTTTAGGAAAAACGAAGACCACTGTGTTAAAGGTAAATGCCCTAAGAATTGTTTTGTGATTCTTTTTCTGATGTAGATGATGTAATGTAAGTCGGAAATAATATTGAGTATTCCAAGATGAAGAGGGTGAGGCAGTGTAGATAATTGATGGTTATATCCATGAGAAGTGTTCAAAGAATTTTTTGAAGTGTCTTTATAAAGACTTAATTCAAGAATGTCTTAGAACATCTCAAGATGAACACCTGCAAACCACTGGATACTCGTATTGTAGTGGAAAATTTTTGAGTCAAGATATGTGTCCCGAGACTCAAGAAAGTTAAAAAAGAGTTGTTCAAAGTTCTATACATAAATTAGACATCTGTTATGCCATTGGTCTACCTGACAAATATCTTTTTAATCATGGGATAGTGAAGAGGATTATTCAGATATCTAAAGAAAGGGACTGTTGATTATATCTTTTATTGTCGAGAAAATTAGATGACACTGACTAAGTATATGGACATAGATTGGAGTGTTGATTTAGTCGAAACGAAAATCAAATTCCAGTTAAGTCTTATTGCTCATCAATGGAGCAATCTCATAGTGTTGCAAGCATTACACTTGCACGGCGCTGTTCATTTTGAATGCTTAGCTATATGTCATATGTTCTCTACAGTTTAAGAAATTATTTGGTTGGATAAATTTCTAAAATTTTGGAAGATACAAACACCCCAGTGGGAGTTGTGTCGATTCATTGTGATGATTAAGCAATCATGAGTTACACAACGAATGCCAAATGTTTAGGAAGAACCAAATATAACAATGTCAAGTCCTATCTTTGTTAGTGATTTAGTTGATAAAGTAAGTGATTCTAAGATACATTTCTAGTCGATTGATGGTTGCAAATCCTTTTGACTAAACTTATTACTAAGTGATATGTTCATGGAACATGTTTGAGTTTGTATAGGATTGAATGCAATTCGATTGAGATGTTGAAGGTGTTAACTGACTGTTTAAATTGTAATTGTCAGTGTTTTATGAATTATATGTGATTGAATCATATATAATATGTATGTCGACAAGTTATGATTGGCTCTCTCACACAAGCAATCACCTCTGAACTAGTGGGAGTTCAGAGATGAGATTATATCGATAAACATAATCGAGATAGATTTCAACCACGAATCTATCTAACTTGTTATGAAGCTAAATTTTACAGGTATCCTAAATGTAAGTGATAGGATATTTGGGTTAACTGTATGGAATGCATTTGACTTGTAAATTTACACGATGTCAAGATTAGATAAGACATACGCTTCCTACTTTGGAAGTTATAGACATTGTGACGTGTGTTCATTGAGGAATGACATGTGCTTATGACCCTTAAAAGGAAATGAGAAAGATGGATCTCTGTTTTCTCATTATGTGTGAGTCCTAAAATTTCGATTACCCTTAGGATTTTCTTCTATATTTCTAAGACTACACTTTAGTGTTGCTACTTTAGCATGTTACCAACACCTATGATGATAAGAGCGAAACGAGACATGTCTAGGAAAACAGCTACAGTGGGAGCCTGTAGATACTTATAGAGAAAGGAATAATGTCTTTATTTAACACACTCTATTGTGATTCATTGACTAGTCAATCAAGCTATGTGTTTGATTATGAATACATTAGATTTCGCGAAAATGGTTGCGTATGCTCTATTTTGAGAGATTCAATAGAGATATTTTCAACAGGTGTTAAATGATAAGAATTATGGGGTATAACGAGTTGCCTTAGTATCCATGTTGTTCTGATTGAGGTGCTATATACTCCCAACGGATGTATAGCATGGAAAGTCAATGCACTCGTGGGTCACACGAGGTATTGTCTGAATAAGAATGTGAATTATGAAGGAAATGTGTTAGAGACCATTAGACTTCATATGTGAGTGGGAGATGTAAATAATATTGGAATATTATTTATTTACAATATATTTAATTAAATATATTTTCCACATATGAATTGTGGATAAACTCATTTGGAAGTTAATAGAAAGGAAATAACTTCCGTATTCTAATTTGACTTATGCAATGACAAGTCTGAGGAAAAAACAACGTAAGATTGAGATTACACAGAAGGGAATTCAAGAGATTATCCCTAAAGTAATCATTTTTTTCCTAATAAGACAGACTCCTAACTCTCAACAAGAAAACACATTCTGCCTGCAGACATTACTGATTCGTGGAATTTAATACACACATATTACTGTGTATTGGATCCTGAGTACGGAACGTTTGGATTCTACAAAAAAAGACGAACGAGGATACCAACAGGCCAAGATCAATTCCGCTGCAATTTCCTAACAGGTTAGTGACCTCCTTTCGTGTTGGTCTCGGGACTTGTTTAGGGGATTTGATTCCAACATCAACAATCGTTGTACCCCAAACCAGGTGAGTTAGCTCTCACCTGGCCATCGGGCTCTTCACTTGAGTGAGTGACATGGGTTTGATTTCCCTTTGGGAACGAATAGGAGGGAGTTATAAGGTTGGCTTGGAGATATGGGTGTCTGGAGACTTGGTGAACTAACTTCTAACTACTAACTAACCACTAACATTTACCTATAAAAAAAAAAAAACAATCGTTGTACCCAGAGTTATGGTGGATCAAGTTTTTATGAGAAAACTGGGCAGACAACAGTGACATATATACTCATTTCACATGGAGATTACAAGAAAATGGAATGGCTCATTCTGTTGTAAAATATATGTCAATCTCTCATGCCCTTTTGAACTGGGTGGGAGAAGAGATTCCGTTCACGATGAGAAATGCTTCGATCTGACTAGTTTATTTTTGCTAGGGGCCATTGTAACGTTAGTGTAAATAAAACATAAATCTTTACATTGGAGTTCATATTGCAATAACATAAGAGGTTGGACTTTCTTTATAATACTACTGAACATCGTGAATAAATTCATATGTGTAAAACTGTCTCAAAAAATTATTTTGTGATATAAAATTTTATTTAATCAATTTTATTAAAAAAATATAATAATTTATGATAAATATTTTGAAGATTTTATTGTATTAAATATTTAGTCAATAATATTAATAAATCAATAGAAGTATAAAAAATAAAGATCGGTGTATCATAACATTGTTAATAAATATTAACAACAATTAAATTTTGAGTAAGTATGTGCAACTCAAATATATCTTAAAATAGTTACAATTATTTTTACTAAATAGTTACAGTTGTTTGCACTGAACAATTATGATTAAACAACTATAACTATTTAGTGTAAACAGTCAGTAACTCTTCAGTGAAAATAATCTAATTTTTTTAAAATACACTTGAATTGTATAGTGTATTTGGTGCATACACGAACTTGGCTTGATATTTTTTACCATCCATAATTTATATTAAAAAATACAATATTATATTATTTAAATTTAAAATATCAAAATTTTTAAAAAAATTATTTAAATTATCAAATATCTGGCTAAGAATATCAAAATTTAAATTGCAATTCATGAAATCGAAAATTAGTAGATATCATAAAATCGTTTCATATAAAATTTATTCTTAAAATTATATTAGTTTGAGCCTTGCACGGGTCAAATATAGACACATCTCACAGAATAAAATTCATGAGACAGTCTTACGTATAGCTATAAAAATGGGTGTGGTCCATTAGGCTAACCCAAGAAACGTAATTTTAAGGACACGGTGAGCCTTAAAAAAAGAATTAGGCATATATGGCCCGACTTGATTGGTTTGTCGAGCAACTCGGGCTCTAACCGAGCCGAGCTTAGCCCGATTTATGGACTGACCTAGTAGGAATTTCTTTTTAATTTTTTAAACATCTCTTTTATAATAATTCTCTTATAAACCTTTTCAATGTTCATATGAGACTTCTCTCTTGAATTCTTATTTGATTTTATATTTTAATAAATATTTTATTTGTGTACATATGATTGAGGAATATTAGCATCTTCGTTGTAATCTCCGCAGAAGATATTTTTTAATTAAAATAATATTATCTCAATGAATTTATCACATATTACTTTATAAGATATTTACGTATTCAAGAATAGTCTACACCATTTTATAAGTGATAAATTGGTCTAAATAAAATACATCTTGGTCTAAAATGTGAGGCCGACATACATAAAAAGATGTCAGCACCCAGTCACCCACCCCACTTATTTCTCTCTTTCTCTTATTACGGATTCAACACACATCGACGGTGCGAAGTGGTGTTTGTTGCAGATCGACGACGTATATGAATCTTCTCAAGCGAACTGGGGTTTCTCATGACGACGGTGAAGCCGATATCTCATGACGGCGAATAGCTCCATTCAAAGTTTTTCGACAAGTTTCTCTATATTTTTTACCCTCTATTTTTATAAATATAGTTTAGGATTTTGATTTTAATGGAGATTTTAGGAATCTGATTCTTTCTATTTTTTTTACTAACAATGAGTTTAACAATCCCAACCCTCCCCTTAGAAAATCTATTCTATAATAAAAGGATTAGTCTTGTATGCACCAATTACACGGTGCAACTCAAGTTCATTTTTAAAAAGTTAAACAGTTTATAACTGAAAAGTTAAACAGTTTATTACTGAAAAGTTAAATTATGAAAGATACACTTTTCAATAATAAACTGTTTAACTTTTTAGTTATAAACAGTTTAACTTTTTAAAAATAAATTAAAGTTGCACCGTGTAACTAGTGCACAGGAGACTTACTCATAATAAAAAGAGTCTAAGCATGTGAGAAACATTTTTGGACCTTTTTGCCCCTGCCATATTTTAACATGCACAGTTTTGGCCCTCCATTTACCGTTTCCTTCCTCCTCCTCCTCTAACGCCCCATATCTCTTCCTCTTCCGCCTATAACCTGCACACCAACGATGCCTCACGAATTAACTCTAACCTTCAACCAATCCAAAGCACTCCATTCCTCTTTATCTCCCTTTACTCTTCCCTTTAAGTTTATGAAAACGTATTTACTCCGAAAAACGATTCAGAAAGTAAAGTTCAGGATCCAAAACGGGAGGCACGAATAGGGATCGTTGATGAAGAGGGATTGCGATGAGTAATCTATTTGACACACAACAAATTCGCCTGATTCTGGAGGTGAAGAATCGTATTATTTGGACTGCTGCAGTAGAGGCCAAAGGCCGGGTACCCACATCGGGCCGGTTGCCAGTTTCTTAACTGGATGGGAAACCAGATTTTCGGCTCGGGCCCAGAAAACATGTCGCATGAATCGGGCTTCCAGGAACTAGCAAATGAAGATGGAATCGTGATGAAAGTAGTAGAGAGAAAGATGATTAGAGGTATGACATCCATTAGGTTTGTGAATGACTTGTTGATTTAGGATATGTATATTGAGCATAATTACATCTGGCCTAAACTTTTCAATAATTGGGTCATTTTTATTAAACTGAAAAGAGTTAGGGGTTAGCTAACAGCAGAGTTGAAGGTGTTTGATGGCTTATATAAGTGTTGATGTGGAGAAGTGTCTTGGCATGGACGATTGATTAAAGTATATTTCTCTACGCTTGAACAATTAAGCATGCTTATTTCCTCACAAAAGTGGTTAATAATTAATTCAATTATACGCTTGAATACACATCCAGTTGAGTCAGTCAGTGCAAGTGTCTTGAATTTGTTTTCTTTTATGCCATTTCAAGGATACATGGTTGATGATACATTGGATTAATATATGGTAATTATATGTTTAATTTTGTTACCACACGAGTAATTTTAAACATCTTTATTGCAACTACTGTTTACTGTCTCCATATTTGCATTGATATTTATTGTGAGTGCAGGGTTAGGGGACTTTCTAGATTAGAGGTCTTGAAAAATGAAAGTATTCAAATATATACTGATGGCAGGGAAGATTTTGGGTGGAGGGGCAATTCTTTTGTTCACATGGTACCATTCTACCGTGCCAAATTCAAATCCTGCTCAACTCATATACCAAACTCTAATATTACCCGGAATGACAGACTATGAATTGTTGAAACAGATCAATGTTAATTTCTAATATATTGTTGAAACTCTAATATATTGTTAATTTCTCTCTCTGCAATTTCACATAATTGAAGAAAAAGAAGATGAATGAAGATTAAAAGTGTCTATGCTATGGAAAACTTAAAATAAAAACGATAGAAACTGGATGTGGGGTGTAATGTGATCACACCATGTCCAACGTCAGATAAAAACGCAGCAGAAAAATAAAACAACAGCAGATAAATTTTCACAAGTTATATGAAATAACTTGTGAATGCCTCATGGCAAAACTTATTCACTATTTGAATGTGAATTACAATTAGTCCTTTGAAACTAACGAAATCTAGTTTAAGGACATTAAAACAAACTGAGTTGTAAAAGAAGAACGAAGAACGAATTTCTCTAAGCTATTATCAAAACTCAGTTAAATAACAAGTATAATTTTGCTCTCACAAAAGCTCGGTTGTCTCGAATGTGTATGATGTGTATCTTCTTCAATGATCTCATTGACTCTTTTATAGGCTCACAAAATATCCCACGTTCATGTCACGTTCTCCACTTTTCAAGTAATGTTCTCCACTTCTCCATTTTCTTCTAAATCCTCCTAAAATATCTAACAAAAAATATCCTATTAAAAAAAGCAAAACATAGTCAAATCTTTTCTCCTGCACAAATAAATCAAAATAGAAATATCACAATCTTAATTAATTAAATGTGAATAAAGGCAAAAATAATAAAATAAAGAATTATTAGAATTTAAAATTTAAACTAACAATCTCCCCCTTTTTTGCATTTCTTCACAAAACCTCATCAAGATTTCTGCGATTAACAAAATTTAATTAAATTATCATTAAACACAAAACTCCCCTTGATTTGCAGCAGCAACAAAATCGTCAATTGGAGTATCAACACATTTACTTGTTCTCCCCCTTTTTGTGAAGAATGTAAAAAATGTACAAATTTTCAATTATGAAAATCAAAAACTTACGCACACATGGTGAAAATTCACGTAAAGGGAGAAGAAAGTATATATGGTTGTAGAAGAAAAGACTTTGAGCCTGTGCTGTACTATTCTCAAGAAAAAAAATTGTATAACACCAATACTAAAAAAATAATGAATACACATGCACGCATGGTGAGAAGGAGAAAATAGGCTTGTTAGAGAAAAAGTAGAAATGAGCCCTTTTTAAAAAAAAAAAAAAAATTGACTTTTCTTTATCTTAATTTGTAAATAATATACAAATAAAATAAAAAGAAAACAATTTTAATGGAGAACACCAACCAAATTGTGAGTAACGAAATAAAAGCCTAACACACTGTGACCTGAAAAAAAATAGAGATGAGTAACAGTAACCAAGTGGAGTTTTAAAAAAAAAAATCTAAAAAATCCAACCAATGTAAACAATTAGGACTTAGAGCAATACCCGAGACATGTACAATGATATTCAAGAATGCAAAATGAACAAGAGAGAAAGAAAAAAAATAACACATAGTAAATATTAATACTTCTTGATACAATTTACACCACATGAAAAAATAATCACAATTCTCAATCGAACATATATATAGAAAATAAGATAAGGTAGTCTCTCACGGAATAATATCACTCAACACTCATGTGTATAGGATTGATACATGTATCACTCAACTCAATTCCTAATGAGTAGATCTTCCATAAGCTTGCATCTTTTCTAATTATCGACCATTTAGAGCACACACTTGACAAAAATCAAAAGGTCTTATAAGGGTTGTAATTGGGCTTTGGTTAAAGGTGAGAATTTTTTTTGGAAAAGTAGCTAAAAATACTATGATCAAAATAAAGTCATGAAACATCAATATAGATACTTTTTATTGAACCTGAATGTTGTTCCAAAAATAAATGCAATCACCACTTCTTTCATTTTTTTTAGTCAACAGAATACTTATTCACCTCATTTCAACACTTATAAAATGATTCAATCCCCATTTTTTTATCCTCTTTTTTTTAATCTTTTTTTTTAGGATTCTATCAATATACCACCATCAAATATACTTGTCATTTTTTCTCACAATATTTTCCCAACAAATAATTTACTTAATACTCTAAATGGACCACAGTAGGGTAAAAACATGGCATTTGGATATAGAGCTCAATATTTGGAGAGAGAAAAAAAGTTTAAGCTCAAAGTGGCAACTAGGGATATTAAAATGTTAGGTGGGAAAATTATATGGATAAAGTGGCTTATAACAAAAAATTGCCCAAATCATTTTAATGTCGGTGTGCACAATACAATTTCAAAAAGAATCAAGCAAGTTCTAGAGATACTAAACAAAGGAAGAGAAAACACTCAAGAAAGAACAATATAACTGTTAAAAGTGAAAAGTTTAAAAAGGCTCAAATCTCACGGGTGTTATAGACTACCACACTTATCAACTATATAAATGATATTGAAATCAAGAAAAAAATTCACATGCAACAGATGAATCAATCATATTATCAGAAACTACAGTCAAATGCAAATGTTGCTTAGAATGTGATCACATGAGGGGCAACATTTGCTACAGGCAGCAGAATCAAACAAGGCAAAGGCCGAGAGATTTCTTCAAACTTGAGAATCTCTCATTATCTAGTGCTTTTGTAAAGATATTTGCAAGTTGATGTAGAGTATCAACATGCTCAATTTTAATCAACTGCTTTTCAACCAAATCTCTCAAAAATGGTGTCGAATATCAATGTGTTTTGTACGTGAATGTTGAACAGGATTTTTGGATATATTAATTGCACTCAAATTATCACAGTACATAATCAAGGTATTGCTTTTAAGACCATAATCATCTAGCATATGTTGAAGCCAAATTAATTGTGAACAACAACTCCCGGCTGCCACATATTCTGATTCAGCAGTCGAAAGTGATACACAATTCTGCTTCTTACTATACCATGAGACTAAATTGTTACCCAAGTAAACATAACCTCCATTAGTACTTTTACGATCATCCACATCTCCGACCCAATCAGAATCACTAAAACCATCTAAGTTAGTATTAGTGTCCTTAGTGAACCAGATACCCAAGTCACAAGTGCCAGCTACATATCTAATTACTATCTTGAAAGCATATATTAAGATGAGAAACTTTGGGATTAGACTGGTATCGAGCACAAACACAGACACTGAACATAATATCAGGACGACTTGCACAAAGATAAAGAAGACTACCTATCATAGACCGATACAATGTGGGATCAACATCTTCTCCAACATTGTCTTCGCAAATCTTTTAACTAGAACCCATAGGAGTCTTCATGTGCTTTGAATTCTCAAGCCCGAACCGTTTCACCAAATTTCTTGCATACTTGCCTTGTGATATGAACATCCCATCTTCACATTGTTTTACCTGCAAGCCCAAGAAAAAATATAATTCCCTTATCATGCTCATCTCAAATGTTGATGACATAGCCTCCACAAAAGAATTTAGTTCTGACTGTGAAGTCGATCCAAAAACTATATCGTCAACATAAATTTGAGCAATGACAATTTCCTTACCAAGTCTTTTTATAAAAAGAGTTCTATCTGTCTCACCTCGAACAAAATCACACTCAATAAGAAAGCTTGTTAAACGACCATACCATGCACGTAGAGCTTGTTTCAAGCCATATAAGGCTTTATTAAGCTTATATACATGGTTTGGCAAAAATGGATCCTTAAATCCTTTCGGTTGTTCTACAAAAATATCTTTGTCTAAGTATCCATTTAAGAAGACACCTTTAACATCCATTTGGTGCAAGGTAATTTTCAAATAACAAGCAATGGAAAAAAGAAGTCGTATTGACTCAATTCTAGCCACAGGTGCGAAGGTTTCATCGAAATCGATCCCTTCTACTTGTGTATAGCCTTGAGCCACAAGACGAGCTTTATTCCGAAAAACATTACCCAATTCATCAGATTTATTTTTAAAGATCCATTTTGTTCCAATAACATTAGTGTTTGTTGGTCGAGATACCTAAAACCAAACTTCATTTCGAGTAAATTGTTCAAGCTCTTCTTGCATTGCTTGAATCAAAAAATTATCTTTCAAGGCTTCCATAACATTTTTAGGTTGAAACGAAGAGACAAAGTAGGAAAATTTTACCTCATCATATGTGGTTGACATACACACATACCTTACCATATCCCGATAGTTCACTGGATCCTTATCTCTTGTTCTTATTCCATCATGTACTCACCCTATCACTTGGGATATATGATGATTCTGTCTAACTCTGGAAGGAGGATCTCTTCGGACTGGATCAATTACATCATCAATTTGACTTTCCTCAGGATTAACTTCTGATTCTAGACACTGTATTGATGTTGCCTCGGATGTGGTCACATCGGGGGCAACATCTGCAATTACAGCTTCAGTTTTTGTTTCTGCAGATTTATCTATCAAGTCCAAACCTGTGTGCTCAGAAGATTTTCTTGTAATATCAGATAGATCATCAAATACCACATTAACATATTCTTGGATACTTCTCAATCTCAAGTTATAGACTCTATAAGCATGACAATTTTGAGAATACCCAACAAAAATAGCTTTATCACATTTAGAGTCAAATTTAGCCAAATGTTCCCTATCATTCAAAATATAGCAAATACATTCAAACACATGGAAATAACGCAAGTTAGGTTTCTTTCCATTTATTATCTCATATGGAGTCATTTTAGTTCCAGGTCTCAAAAAGACTCTATTAGAAATGTGGCAAGCGGTATTCAAAGCCTCAGCCAAAAAACGTTTGGATAAATTTTTTGAACTTAGCATCACACGGGCCATTTCTTGCAAAGTCCTATTTTTTCGTTCAGCCACCCCATTTTGTTGAGGTGTTTTGGGGGCAGAGAACTCATGAAAAATTCCTTTTTATCACCAAAATAAGAAAATGAATTATTTTCAAACTCTTTTCCATGATCTGTTCTAATGCGAAAAATAGGAGAACAAAATAAATTTTGAATTTTTACATGCAGTAACTTGAACATGAAATGTTTGCGATTTTTCTTTGAGAAAATATATCCAAGTATACCAAGAAAAATCATCAACAATGACATACGAATACCTCATCCCTCCAAGACTGTGTACTTCAACAGGACCCATCAAATCCATATGCAAAAACTGAAAACAATGAGATGTACCTGAATGTTGCCCGTCATGTTGGACAACATTATGTGGAACACGAGTTTGTTTACCTTTAAGGCAGTCTTCACACACTACCTTGCCTTTGTGATCAAGTTTAGGAAGTCCCTTTACCGCATCAAAATTTTACAAATTTTCTAGGTTGCGATAGTTGACATGTCCCAACTTTTGGTGCTACAAAGTTGTATCATCCAGTCCCACTTTATTGCACATCTCTTGTTCACCAACTAGGTAGCAATTATCACTTGACCTTTTTCCTGTCATGATACAATTGTTAAAATTATCAAAAACTTTGCAAGAATTTTTTTTAAACTTGACCTCCAAATCATCATTGCAAAGTTGGCTTATGCTAATTAAATTAGCCATAAGACCATCAACATGTAAAACATTCCTTAATAAAGGAAATCCAGGAACGTCCAGTGTTCCTTTGCCAACAATCTTTCCTTTGGAGCCACCGCCGTAAGTCACAATTCCACCACAAATAAATTTATAGTCTTTTAAAAATTCTTTGGTGCCCGTCATGTGACGTGAACACCCACTACCAAAGTACCAAGAACCTGCAATGTTAGTCTTTAAGGCAGTGTAAACTACATTACATTTTACATCAGATTTAGGCATCCAAATTGTCGTATAGATAATTTTCTTTTTATGGGTTGAGATGTTTCCGTCGATGTTGGGCAACATGGTAGGCAACATCTGTTCCCTGAACAGGTTTTGAAGTTTAAAACAATAGTGACACACATATTTTCGTTTCAAAAAATATTTGAACAAATATTTTCTAAAACATTTTGAAATCCAAGACCTGATGTATTACTTACCCAAGTTAAGTACCTCATTTAATTTTGAAGTACCAGTGTTGAGTTTGGTAAAAGTAGCCTCAGCAAGATCAAGCTTGGACCGTACTTTACTCAATTGAACATCCTTTTTGGTAAGCAGTACTTCTAACCTTGTGATGGAACTCCTTAACTCTTCATTTTCACTAGACATTTTTTCTACCTTAAAAGCTTGTTTCTTCCATTTCTTTAGAAAAGCTTTATAGAGGCCCTGCAACTCCATGATGATTGAATCTTTGTCCATTTCATCCTCCTCTTGAAACTTTGCATCATTAATAGACCCATGAAAACGGTTTAATTTAGAAACACCGAAACAATTAAACCTGCTGAATGTTGACAACGATGTGATCATATCAATGTCAACATCATCACAATCGGACAGAGATGGCTGATTCACTGTAGCCAACATCATCTTTTGGCTAGATTCTTGATTTTCCTCCTCTACATCCTCCTCATCATCACTGAGAGACACCCACAAATTCTTACCACATTTTCTGAAGGTATTTGCGCATTCATTCGCGTAGTGACCCCAACCTGAGCATGCATGACATTGGATGGACTCGAGTTGCTTGGGATCAAATTTATTTCGATCAGAAGCAGTCCTTCTCAATGTATTTTCTTTTTTATTTTGAGGAAAGGTTCGTTTTGGCATTTGACCAACAACATTAGTTTGTTTCTCTTTAGACTTGAATTGTACATTCTCTCTGTTAAACTTTCTCACCATTGAATTGTATTTGCGAGTGATCAAAGCAACATCAGCTCCTTCACTAATTTCTTCAAAAGTTTCATCCTCATCATCGGTTTTATCCTCTGAGGATTGAACTTGAAAAGCCACATTCTTGCCTTTGTAAGATTCTCTCTGATTAGAGAGATTCATTTCAAAAGTTTTAAGGATACTCATCAAAGTGTTGAGATCCATGGTAGCAAGATTATGAGCTTCTTCAATAGAGGAAACTTTTATATTAAATTTTTCAGGAAGAGAACGAAGAGCTTTAGAAACAAGTTGTTTGTTGGTCATTGGCTCACCAAGCAATTGACATTCATTTGAGATATCAATTAATTTTTCAAAATAAGATGAAATATCATCATTTTCTTCCATTCTCAAACGTTCAAATTTACTCATGAGCATATGAAGCTTCATTTCTCGGACACTTGCATTACCCTCACAATGATTTTGAAGGGTATCCCATGCATCTTTAGCTGTTGGACAATTTTGAATAAGCTTAAACGTATGCATGTCCACCCAAGTAAAGATAGCATTTAGTGTCTTTTCATTAAAACTAGACAACGTGATTTCCTCTTGTGTCCATTCAGATTCAGGCTTAGGAGTTACATCGCCATCCTCATCTGGTGGACTCTTAGGAACTACATAACCATTGACAATTGATCTCCATGCACAAACATCAATTGATTTGATGTGCGAACGCATTCGGATCTTCCAATACGCATAGTTAGAACCATCTAGAGTAGGAAGCTTAGCCAAAATAGGATTAACGTGATTCATAACAAGACAACCAGGATCAAACACTTATTAAATTAAGTGCAGGCTCTTGATGCCAATTGAAATAGTCAATGCTATGGAAAACTTAAAATAAAAACTACAGAAACTAGATGTGGGGTGTAATGTGATCACACCACGTCCAATGTCAGATACAAACACAGCAGAAATATAAAACAACATCAGATAAATTTTCACAAGTTATATGAAATAACTTGTGAATGCATCATGGCAAAACTTATTCACTATTTGAACGTGAGTCCTTTGAAATTAACGAAATCTAGTTTAAGGACATTAAAACAAACCAAGTTGTAAAAGAAGAACGAAGAACGAATTTCTCTAACTATTATCAAAACTCAGTTAAATAACAAGTATAATTTTGCTCTCTCAAAATCTCGGTTGTCTCGAATGTGTATGATGTGTATCTTCTTCAATGATCCCATTGACTCTTTTATAGGCTCACAAAATATCCCACGTTCATGTCACGTTCTCCACTCTTCAAGTAATGTTCTCCACTTCTCCAAGTTTTGATCGTGTAGCTTAAGAATATGAATAATGACCAAGCCCATTTTCTTCTAACTCCTCCTAAAATATCTAACAAGAAATATCCTATTTAAAAAAGCAAAACTTAGTCAAATATTTTCTCTTGCACAAATAAATTAAAATAGAAATATGATAATCTTAATTAATTGAATGTGAATAAAGGCAAAAATAATAAAATAAAGAATTATTAGAATTTAAAATTTAAACTCTATCAAAGATATCATTTGCTTAATTGTCCTAATTTATCATGTGTCTGAACAGGGTTCATCGACTTCTCAAGAATCTCAGTTGTGAATTGTGATCACGTCCTCTGAAAATATATTGGCCAGAATTGACAGGTATTCAATCATGCCATCTTTTGCAAATTGAAGTTTAATTTGCCGGGATGATTAGCATTTCTAATTATAGCAAGTGCCTTTTGATCTTTAAAAAAACGTGAGAGTTAAAAATAGTTCAGGACTAGAACATAGAAATCATCAGGTAACATCTATATCACCTGACATCTACTTGTTATTCTTCTTAAAACAGGTCGATTAAAGAATTATTAGTTGGTATATGGAATAATTTTTTTAGTAAGTTCTACATAGAAAGTAATTTTTAAGAAATAGTATAAAATAAAAATCCCATATTTTGCAATCCTTGGAATGAGTTATAAGATTGAGATGGCTCAGTTAGTTGAATAAATGATTACACATATTGTTGTCTCTTTGTCATATTTTTCTAAACCCATATTACAGTTTCTTGGTTTAATTTTTGTTTGAATTGATATTGCAGGGGCAGAATGGAAGTCATTTTGAACCAAAGCTAGTTGTACCCCTCTACCTAATTAGTGCGTCTAGGAGATTGAGCCTATTGAGCTGGACTTTTCAAGCTCGGTTCTGATAGGGAAGGCCATGTTTCATTTCCAGAGTAATATTCTTAAGCAGCAAGCTAATAATTTTATAGTAATATGAATATATCAAGACAATCGGCAAAGAAAATCTTCATAGATACATTTCTACTCACTACACTGCTCCTAGAACGGTATTTTTACCAATTATATTTGTCTCTTCTATCTGATTTTGACCATTGTAGCTCATCAGCTTTTAATTTTACCTTATTGACTTCTGTTGTATGTAATTGCTGCCTCTGGTGCTATTAAACATGAAGATATTGATAAGCAAGTGAAGAAATTATTTATAAAGTTGTCAGCAGATCCAACAACAACTTCTCATTTGGTTGCGAAAAAATCTTCAATATTCACTGGCTCAGAGGTGAGCTTCTGTGATCTGAATGCGTTACAATCAATTAGTGTGATTATGCTTGAAGTTGTATTTGGATATAAATATCTAACTTTTATTCTGAAAGATAGGTTAGGATGCTTGATGACGACATTCCTATTGGCTATTGCCCAATTCGCAATGGCTTTTGAAGGGGCCTCTTGGAACTCCAATGGTTATGCAGTCCATGTTAGGTTCTTGGACTAAACATGCTAATGGCGGAAAGCATAGGGTCAGTGTTTGGTACATTTCATCCTGATTTTTTTATGTGAATTATTATGTTTATGTTCAATCTGTGTTAGTCGGGCTTGGCATCTCTTGACAAATTTTTTAGCTTGTACAGAGTGCTGCTACCAATGAGATAGCAGAGAGCATAATGACTTTTAATACCAACTATAAGGACACTCCTTTATTTGGTGTTATGTTGTTGCTAAGTTCATGCATCTTACTCATACGCATTTTCGCTTTCCCAAACCGTCTCTTGCTCTCTAAATTCCATCGACCACTTTCTTCTTACATGATTTGTGTTTTGTTCGGCTGCACGTGGGATTGCCTTAAAACAGTAACCCCCACTCAACTCCTTGCCAACTGTGGCGCCCACTTGGTCATCATCAACCCTGGTTTCCATACTTTCCCTAATTAATTTTTTTTTCCCAATTTTCAACTTTTAAGGTTTATGATGTCTTAAATTGCTTTCTATCCTATTTGTTTGTTTTGGTTAATGAATTTAGGTTCAACTTATTTATTAGCTTCTGAGGATGTTCTTACTTTCAATAGCTGAAAAAAGCATTTTATAAAGTTCAGAGCCAGTGGACATGTATCATCAAAGTGTTCAATAATGTTCATAGTCTTGCTTTTAGCTTGTTTTCTTTGGATGTAGCCAATTAATGTGATTTGATTGTAAAAATTATATTGTATCTCAATCATGTAGGAACAACATTTTTTTCCTTTTTGTTTAATTACAGGTATTACATTTATAGGTGATGATCTCCAAGAAACTGCGTATGAAATCCTCCTTGCTGCTGCTGGAGTTTCAAAGTATGTTCGTTATATGTAAATTGTCTCTTTATTTACTGTTATCTCAATAATGTCTGGATTTAATTTTTTGCAGACAATGCACCTTCAGGTGGAGGTACTTTCCACTACTTTTGTAGTGTTATCATCAACTGAAAATATAGTAAGCTGACAAAGTGTATAGAACTTTGAAGCTTTAATATAGCTCTAAGTTGTACTATATGTTGTCTTAGTAATCGATGAATAGGACTTAAATTAGCTTCTCTTTCTCTCTCTCTTAACTGATTGAATTTGTACATTGATTGAATTGGTAGCATTTGTTATCTGCACTGAGGTGTGCTTTACTATGCATGTTATCATATCATATCATTATAATCAAACTCAAAATACTATCATTGCTCTAGGACTGTTCGTTACTCTTGACAAATTAGTTGCAGCATTAACCACTGAAGATCACAAAATGGTGTGTCTCTTGAGGTGTTATTTCCACATCCAGGAAAGATGTTTGATACATTATTTTGTAATCCTAATCCTGGTTTATTGCTTTCATTTGTTGCTGTTGACATTGGTGTTTAAATGATGATATACCTGTTTGAGCATCACTAATCAAGCTGTCATGTATCTTTTCTTTCTTAATATGGTTCCAGTTCTGTCAGCTTGTGTATTTCGACTACATGTTGTCAATTAATTTCTTCTTATGTTCTTTTACTTTTTACTCTAAACTCATGCGCATTGTATAAACGACAACATGTAATGCTCCTCCAGTGATGAGGGTTGGACCTCTCAACTTTAGAGCTCCGACAAACCCTCGGTGATGACGGTCACCATGATATATTATTGGATATTGTAGATGTACCATGTATATGGACTGCCTTTTTAATAAACTGTGCAAATAATGTCCTTTCATACATGTAATGAGTGAGGTACAATGTACCTCAAATGAAGAAAAATGTGAAGGATGAACAGGATAGCAAAAACACAGTTTAGGAGTTATATATGCCCAAAGTGCAATAAAGCGTATCTTATTCTTAAAATTACTTGAATTTTATCTTGTGGTTTAGCTCCTTGAGTCCTAAAAGATTTGAAATCTCTTTTGGCATACAAATATACTACTCTTGATGCTCTTCGGTTGATCTCCCATCTGTTGAATATTTCCACTGTGAAAGCTACAATAGTGTCCTTGTGGTAGAGAGTGACAATTTAGCTGCCCAAGATTTGAGATATGGGGATGATAATGCTAGCAGATGACGCAACGACACTAAAAAATATGCTAACAAAAGGTGGAGGTCTGTACTCATTGTTTTATTAATTTTAATTCAGTTGATATTTAGAACACATTTGGATAAGCTCTTTTTTTTTAAGCGTTTGATGGGAATGGAAACTGCACTTTTTGATATTTCCGCTATTAAGGATCAAGAGTTCTTAGACAAGTAATTTTTCAACGCTTTTACTTCTGATCTCACATTACTTTGCATTTTGATTTTACTGCTTTCTCGAGCTGAGATTTGGATTTATTGCATTTCAATTATCATTTGTGCTTTCAATTTCATGGATATATCTTGTTATAATCAATTTTTCTGAGATTAGTGATTTCTTGAGTTTTATTTTTTTTGAAAAATATTGCCCTTTTGCAAGCTCCTTCATCTAAAGTTGAAAGCTTTTAATCCTTTAAGATTATTTTATCATTAACCTGTTCGATTTTGTTTTAATGACCTGAAATTGTTGTAGCTCGTATTATTTATGAGTTACAGTTTTTGTATTATGTTTGATTTGATAGTTTTAAGCAGTTTCATGTTGTTTTAGCTAGAGTTAATCACAAGCTAAAATTTTTGCATTATGTTGTATTAAAACTATTTTGGTTAGTATGTACATTCTTGTTCGATGTCTTTTTATATTTTGAATGCTTGGATATAATAGAAAC
The DNA here is from genome assembly GCA_026898435.1 of Prunella vulgaris. Taxonomy (NCBI): domain Eukaryota; kingdom Viridiplantae; phylum Streptophyta; class Magnoliopsida; order Lamiales; family Lamiaceae; genus Prunella; species Prunella vulgaris. Next base: position 312,909 of record JAPKLY010000451.1, on the reverse strand, counting down.
TAGGACAATTATATATTTGTAGAAATTTTTATTTTTATTTATTTATTTATTCTTATCGAAAGTAGGTTTAATATAGAACTTCAAAGCTTTAATGTAGGTATAAGTTGTACGGTAATGCAGCCTTAGTAATCAAATAAATCCATTTTTCTTTATTTTATACGTAGAACTCAACCTAACAAAATCTTTATGATTTATATCAAAAAATATTGTATAGAATAAGGTTTTAAGATAGAAGAAAAGAAACAAAGAGATCTGATAACTTCTTTGCTTCATCATACTTTCACATGTATCTATTAACTTTGAATTACACTATTTCAACTTAAAAAATAACTAAATACAATTGACAGACTTTTCTACAATCATGCATACTAAATTTGTATAGTAATAGATCACGTGGTAAGCAACTAGTAAAAATAAAAATTAGTATTGTGCATTGTATTTCAAAGTTAAAATATTTTGGTTACAGATGGAGATATTAGAGCTTCACAAATTGTGTGTGCTGTGTGTGTGATGTGTGTGCAGCGTGTGTGCACTGTTTGTGCAAGGTGTGTGTTTTTGTGTGTGTGTGTTGTATGTGCAGTGTGTGTTTGTGCAAGGGGTGTGTGTGTGTGTTTAGAATTTTTAGTGTGTTTGTGTTGGAATTACACTGAATCTTGTGACCAACATGAACAGGATTACTAACCTGTTAATTAATGCAGTGGAAGAGATCACGAACCCGTTGGTATCCTCGTATTGCTCCTTCCTCGGATTCCAGTTACTCTGACTCAGGGTCCAGTCCACAGAATGATGTGCATACGATTGTCCATGAATTTGTATCGTCAGAAATTAGAATGAGTTTAATAATCAGTGTGAGTTTGTTCTGAGACGGGAGTTATTCTGAGGGAATTATGAGAATTCTTATGTTACTATATATTCTCACTTTGATTTTCCTTATTTCCACACTCTGTAATATTCTCTCACAGAATATTAATTCAATGTTGTCCACTTCCTCTTTCATATGGAATGTTAGGAATACATAAATGAGAATACGGGAGTTAAGTAAATAACTCCCATAACTACTTAATAACTCCCCCTCCTAATCTATCCATAACTTCTTATGTGGATGTTATATATAATTAATGTATATTTAAATAATAATGCAAATATTATTTACTCACATATGAAGTTTAATGGTCTCTAACACATTTTCTTCATAAATCACATTCTTATTTAGACAATACCTTGTGTGACCCACGTGTGCATTGAGTTTTCATGCTATATATCCGTTGAGAGTATATAGCACCTCAATCAAGACAACTTGAATACTAAGGCAACACGTTATACCCCATAACTCTTAACATTTAACACCTGTTTAAACAACTCTATTGAATCTCTCAAAGTAGAGTATATTCAACCTTTTTTCGCAAAATCTAATGTATTCATAATCAAGCACATAACTTTATTGACTAGTCAATGAATCGCAATAGAGTGTGTTAAATAAAGATATTCTTCCTTTCTCACTAAGTATCTACAAGCTCCTATTGTAGCTGCTTTCCTAGACATGTTCTGCATCGCTCTTATTCTCATAGCTATTGGTAACATGCTAAAGTAGCAACACTAAAGTGTAGTCTTAGAAATATAGGAGAAGGTCTTAAGGATATGAGTAATTAAGGACTCACACATAACGAGAAAACAGAGAGCTATCTTTCTCATTTCCTTTTAGGGTAAAAAACACATGTTATTTCTCAATGAACATATGTCACAATGTCTATAACTTCCAAGGAAGGAAGCATATGTCTTATCTGAACTTGACATCGTGTAAATTTACAAGTCAAATGCATCATATACACTTAACCAGGTGGGTTAGCTCACCTGGCCACCGGGCTCCTCACTTGAGTGAGTGACCCGGGTTTGATCCCTTTGGGAACAAAATAGGGGGGATATATAAGGTTGTCTTGGAGATATTCTTGGAGTGTTTGGAGACTTGGTGAACTATCGTCTAACTACTAACAACTAACATTTACCGATCAAAAAAATGCATCCTATACACTTAACCTAGATATCCAACTGATAGCTCCTTGAGAGTTACGTACCCAAGTGTAGGTTGATTTCAAGTAATAAAATTTCTTGGGAGACCGAGTGTCGAACCACAGGGAGTTTTGGAAGAAAAAGATACAAACTAGTTGAGAGGTTTCAATAGAGTAA
>JAPKLY010000451.1:283062-310715 GCA_026898435.1 Prunella vulgaris | reverse complement strand
CTAATCACCAACCACATACGTTTAGGATACCTGTAAAATTTAGCTTCATAACAAGTTAGATAGATTTGTTGTTGAAATCTATCTCGATCATATTTATCGATATAATCTCATCTCTGAACACCCACTTGGTCAGAGGTGATTGCTCATGTGAGAGAGTCAATCATAACTTGTCGACACACATTTTATACATGATTGAATCACATATAATTTATAAAACACTGACAGTTATAATTTAAACTGTCAATTAACACCTTCAACATCCTAATCGAAATGCATTGAATCCTATGTAAACAAGTATTCTAAAAGTTGCTAGTCGCTAGTTAGTCGGACCACTAGGGTCTAGCGACTAGTCGGGGACTAGTCGGAAACACCTAAACGGTAATAAAATAAATAATTTAATAAATTAGTAATATATTATGCATAAATTAATGTACTTTAATTGTCTATTTTGTAAGATTTCATGCAATCATTTATACAAACTTAAATTTATTGAGCTTAATTATGAAATTACTATTTGTATTGATATTTTATTAAAAAAATTAGTTTGGGCTCATGAATTAAATTGATGAATTATTTGGGCTCAATTACAATTTTGTTACTCATTGAATTAATTAGAAGCAAAATTTTGGGAGGCTCAAAATCAAATTATTTTTAATTTAATGGTAATTGCATATCTTTGACTTATTCAAAATAGAAAAGAATAAAAAAAAATTCACCGCCGAATTAGAGACCGTGTTAGTCGGCGACTTGGCGCCTAGACCCGACTAGTCGGCGACTTGGCGCCTAGACCCGACTAGTCGGCGTCTAGCCCAGACGTCATATTTTTGACCGATTTGAGGTATAACGGGTCGGCCAAGGATCGACTAGCGACTAGTCGACTGACTTTTAGAACACTGATGTAAACTCAAAAACTCTAACATGTTCCATGAACATATCACTAGTAATAAGTTCTGTCACAGGATTCGCCAACATTAATCGACTAGAAATGTATCTTAGAATCACTTTGTTTATCAACTAAATCACTAACAAAGATTGAAATTTGTATTGATATATTTGGTTCTTTCTAAATATTTGGCATTCCTTGTGTAAGCCATGATTTCTTAATCGTCACAATGAATCGACACAACTCCCACTGGGGTGTTTGTATCCTCCAAAAATTTAGGAATCTATCCAACCAAATATATTTCTTGTACTGTAGAAAATACATGACACATAGCTCAACATCCAATGCAAACAGTGTTATGCAAGTTTAATTTTTGCTACACTATGAAATTGCTCCATTGTTGAGCAATAAGACTTTACTGGAATTTGATTTTCATAACAACTAAATCAACATTCCAATTCATGTCTATATACTCATTCAGTGTCATTTGGTTTCCTCGACAATAAAAGAAATAATCTACAGTCCCTTTTTTAGATATCTGAAAAATCCTCTCCACTGTCCCAAGATTAGAAAGATATATGTCAGGTAGACCAATGGCATAACAAATCTCTGATTTATGTATGGAATTTTGGACAACTCTTTCTTTTCTTCTTGAGTCTCGGGACACAAATCTTGACTCAAATACTTGCCTCTACAACAGGAGTATCCAGTGGCTTGCAGGTGTCCATCTTTGGATGTTCAAAGACTTTCTTGATCTAAGTCTTCTAAAGACACTTCAAAAATTTCTTTGAACGCTCCTCATGGATCTTACCATCAATAATGTACACTGCCTCGCCCTTTTCATTTTGGAATACTCTTTATTATTTTCGGCTAACAGTATTTCATCCACATACAGAGATAGAATCACAAAACAATTCTAGAATATTTAACATTCACACAGTGGTCTTTGTTTTCCCTAAACAAAGTTAAAAAAAATAAGCATCGAGCAAAATCTCTAAATACCACTGCTCTCGAGGATTACTAGAGTCTATAAATTGACTTATCAATTTAAGAACTTTATCATCTTGTTCTTGAAGAATAAATCCTACAACACCATGTAGATTTCATCTTCTAATTCTCCCACTGAGAAAAATAGTCTTAACGTCCATTTGAGTAATTCTAATCCTATACTAGCTACTATAGCTAGAAGTAGATGAATTGAGGTAAATCTCACTATAGGTGAAACGATTTTACCATTCAACAGAGTATATCCTTTTGTTGTCACTAAGTGATTTTCAAACCTCCCTTAATGAGTAATTTGATTACTTATAATCTTGAGAATCCAGTTATTCCCAATAGTTTATCATCCCTATAGAAACTCTACAAGTTCGCAGACTCATTTAGATTTCAATTTACTTCTATTGCTTTCTTCTAATTTTCTGGAAAGACAAAGAAGGTTAGCCCTTCTATGTCATAATGTCACTTGAGCACTTATTTCCTTAAAAAAATTTCGAGGGTGATTTATCACCATATTGAAGAATCACAAAATCCTCAACAGGTAAACTTCACTAGCAAATATCTATCAAAGATCCACATCATCAACTGATAAACTTCTTCCACTTGGATCAGATAGATTTTGGTTTTCTTTAATCTCAAAAAAATTGTTCAGCATTTCCAATGCCAACTGTATCAGGAAAACTTAATTCCATAAAAAATGTATTATGCAATTCCTTATCAGTCATGCTCCCACTGAAGCTCCTATGATCACGTATTCCTTAGAATTTTCATAGTATCCTATGAGATACACTCATAACAACTAGGACTCAACTTTTCACATTTTTCTGAGAAATCACGAGTGAAGGTTGCAGATCCCGATGTTCTAAGGTTACTCAAGAAACAGGTTTTCTACCCCTCCTAAATCATATGGAGTTGAAGAAATAGACTTAGAAGACACTTGATCAAGCACATAAGTTGTATTAAGCAACTTATCTTTCTAAAAAGATATGTAATTTAGCTTGTACCAGCATGGATCTCAACATTTCTAACAATGTTCTATTCCTTCTTTCGGTAACACCAAACCAATGATGTCTATAAAGGATAGTCAATTGTCAGACAAAAACTATTCATTACACAATTCCTTGAATTGTTTAGATAGACTCTCACGTCTTCTATCAGTTTTCTCAACTTTGATAGTCACGCAATTTTGATTCTCAATTTGTTCAAGTAAATTTCTAAAATATGCAATGCTTCAGACTTATGAGAAATCAAATGGACATGATCAAAATATGAATCGTCAACACTAAATGTTATGTCCTTTAAAAAAAAACTAAATGTTATGAAACAGGAAATTCCATCTCGTGCCCTTATTTAATATGAACTCATATGCCAAAAAATAATAGCAATAGAAATTCAACTCTAATAGCTTTTCAAATGGTTTTGAGTCATTTAACCAGCAAGAAATGTTCACATTTAGATTACTCGACTTTGATTTCAGATTCAACAATCTTTATATCACAAGTCTGTTGACACGTGTTTTACAAACACTTACTTTCCAAGTGTAGAAAGTTCGTGTAGTAAGGTAAATGCCCGGTTAAATATCAATCCACAGGATTAGTGGCTAATGTAGCCCTAGAACTATATGTCGGCGCTTGATTGTAGTGTGAACGATCTTGTTCCCAATTAAACTAAATGCAACAATCTAAATTAAAATAATTAACTAGATATAAGCAATTAAAATGAAACTCAATAAATTACTAAATAAGACAACTAAAATTAGCAAGCAAGAGATAAACTAACAAAGATAACAAGATGAGAAAGATGTGTTCGGGTGTTCTTCTTTACGAGGTAATCGATTAACGGGTCGATAAGTTCGTTTATCCTTTTTGTTGGTCAAAGATAGGAGAAATCTCGAAAAATAAACACATTAAACCGTACTGGATAAGCCTAGGATTAACGTGTCAATTAAGCATGTAGATTGTTATAGGAATAGTTCACCGTTTCCCACCCGGGTAATCACACAAAGCTAAGAAAAATCGTAGCGTGCTTTTCCACTCGTATACTAAGGTGCCCCACCTTTTGTCCCCTCACTAATTACCTAAATGTTTATTCAAGCAATTAATGTATATTAATGAATTTTCTAATGTAATTACCCAACTCTCATTGTGATAACACAATATACACTCAATCACCTAATTAAACTCACACCCACACGAAATAAAATGTCTATCCAACTCTCATTGCAACAAATAATCAACTCATATGAATTAAAAGAGCAAAATCAATCAATTGATCTAACAATCCTCATTAGTATAATCATCTAACCTTCCATTAGGATAAAATCACAAAATCACCCCATTAATCAATCACCCATATAATTCCACACACACAAACACCAAATATTTAGTCAACCATTATTATATCAAAGAAACTCATAACAAAATAAAAACAATAAATCATAAACATTAAAATAAAGCCAACAAAATTTAATATAAAGGGTAAAATTCACCTAGATGGTGTTCAATACAACTCCAACTTCAATCTTCAACAAAATCTTCAACTAAAATAAAATTTAACTAAGAAAACATTAAACCCTAGCTACTACGTGTTTGAGTATGCGTAGTTTTGGAGAGAATTTTTCTTCCCAGAGGGAGAAGTAGTGTAAGAAATGGGCTTGAATCAATGGGCCTCAGGGATTTAATTTGCCACAGGCCCAAAACAAAAGAATTTCTGAAATTTTCTAACCACACGGCTTCTTCAATAGGATGATACAACCGTATGAATTAATGGCTTGGCCGTGTCATTCATTACGGCGAGTATGACACGGCCACAGAGTAAATGAAGCACACGGCCACAGCAAGAAAAAATACACGGGCTTCAAAAATGAAAGCGTTCTTTATCTTGAGCAATTTTTCACAAATCTTCAATGTTTTCTTCCTTCCTCTTCTTCGAACAACTCACAGGCAGGTGATGACCGACGAATGAAGGCGAAACCGGTGACTGGAACGCTTTTGGCGACAAGCTTTGCCGCGACGATGGACGGCGGTTGAGGCATTCGATGGGTGCTGCTGTGACGTGAGGCAGAGCACAGAGAACAGGGCGGCTGTGTTGGCTCCATTGCAGGTAAGCGACGGCGGACGGCAAGGCTTCGAACGGCGTCGTCGCGTGTGCAGATTCCGGTGAACTGGAGCTTTAATCGTCTTCTCCGGCGAATCTGTAGAATTTCCGGCAAGAGAGTGGTTGTTCTGTGGCAAACTCCGACGAATTTCTTATCTTGAGCAGTGGGCTGCGCGTATTTCTGGTGCGGTGGGTGAGGAACAGAATGGTGGACGGCGTGAGCTACGATGCAAATTCCGGCAATTGGAGGCGGATTGAGGCTTCCAGCGGCGGCTTCGTGGCTGAGACTGCTTTTGGTAGAGGCGTTGGGCTCTTGATTCCGGCGATTGAAAATGGAGATGGGTACAACTGCTTGTGGCAAAGCTCTGGTTTCGAATTAATCTTGGTGTGGTGTGTTGAAGAAATGATGATAGATTATGGATATGTGTTGTGGTGGTTGTGCAGCCACGTTTCCTCCCTAAACTCTTGGTCAAACTAGAACAAATGGTCATAGCAATTTAATATGCAAACAAATATCAATTGGGCCTCAAATAATTGATAAATTTGTTGATGGGTCTCTCAATTATTTTTCAAGAATCTTCAAATATATTAATTGGAACATCATTTCTTTGTCCAAAATATATAAATCCAGAATTTAATTCATGAACTAATTCAAAAAAAAATTATTTTGCTCAATTAAAATCATTTTTCAATAAAATAGCAAAATAAATATTTTCCTCACATTTAAGCTCAATTAATCCAATTAATGCAACTAAATACTAGAAATCATATAAAATATACAATTAAATCACACAAATTTCGAGCAAATAATCACACTAATCAACCCCCCTAAACTTAAAGTGTTGCTCGTCTCCGAGCAACGAAAATAAAATAAGAACAAGTGGGGGGATTGCGAAGAAATTTGTCAAGAAAAACAAACAATTGGTATGTAACAACTTGCTCAATTATGAAAAATAAACTCAAAGGTAAATGTTTCACAAATCAATCAACCAAATAGAGACTCAAAAGAATTAAGACAACCAAATCACCATGATCCTCACTAGATGTGTATCACTCAACTCTCTAAAGTGTATAGGAATGCAACTAGATCTCAAATGTCAAATCATAGAAATGCACCCCATAAGCTTGACAATTATCTAAACACTTTTCTCACACTTGCACTTAGTACCAAATCAAAAAGGTCTTTTCATTAGGTTGTAGCTTTAGGCTCTTTGGACATGGTAGGTAAAATATAGGAAGAGTGACTCAATGTAGTGGAGAACAAAGAATTTCTACTAACAAAATATTCACAAACAATCCATAAAATCCATTGATCTACCACATTTCAAGCACTTCTATTTCCAAACTCTCCTCGTTCTCATTTTTTTTCTTTCTTTTCCACTTTCATGTCATTTCACATTTTTTTGCTCACAACCATTTTTCTATTTTTACTCATTTTTTTACTTTGTCACTTTTTGCTCCATTTTTCTTGTTTCTCAACAATTTTCTTCAACAATTTGTACATATCAAAGCTCACAAGAATGAATGATCACCACTAATCCAAGTTCTCCACTAACCATGGGACAAATAAGGCTCAAAGAGAGGAAATGTGTGATATCTTGGCTACCAAATACTCAATAGGCTTAAAGGCTCAACATGACTACCAATGGAGAATTTTTAAGGTAGGAAATATTTGGCTCAAGTGACTCAATTTCAAAGATGGCCTTAAATCATTTTTAGCACCTTATGCATGTAGAGATCAAGAGTTAGACTAGAAGCAAGTTCTAGAGCACAATAACCATAATTGACCACACAACCAATGAAAAACCATTTATGAAAATTTTCGGTTAAGGCACAAAAACTCACGGGCTAAATTTTGACCATGGATCATGTCATATCTCATTCTTTTTCATCCCTATTAGTCAACTAACAAGATCAACACAAACCAAATCATTCACCTTCACAATCAAGACAAGAATCACATAACCAACTATTCATCTCCTCAATATCCATCTCAACACCAATCATATCCACCAAAACCACACATCTCAAATCAATATGCATCTCAAAGCAACTCCATAAGCCACATGCAACTCAAAAGTAAATCCACAAGCTACAAATCAATGTCAAAATCAATAATCCCAAAAAAATTCACCACTAAAATGACACATATAACTCAAGCAAACCACATCTCATCAACAAATATAATCAAGGTGCGCCGGTGCTAATGAGAAAATGAAAAACGACTACTCCCCCCAAAACTTAGACATTGCTAAGCAATTCTAAGTTCGGGAAATGGAGTAGTTTACCTCAACTTTGCACCAAGCCTCATTCTTCAAGTCCATACCCTTTCTCCATGTTCCTCGTAAGCATTCAACTTTCACACTCAAAATCAAGTCAAAACTCATTTACAAGTATATATAAACAATTAAGCTCATGATTTACTCACAAAAATGATATTCAATGAGCTCACAAAATCGGGAGTGCATCATGCAAATAATAAAAATCATGCAATAAAAAGATAAACACCACCCCAAACTTAGACTTTGCTAAGCTTGTCTAAGTCGGGGAGAGATGTTTGTACCTAAGTTTCCTCAAGCACGTATCTTCTTTTCAAGCTCGAAATCCTCACCGAGCCTCAACACACGACCCCAACACCTACGAACAAAATATGAAATAAAATCAAAGGAACTAAATGCAAAAATGAAAAGAAAGTAAGTAAAAGAATGGGTTGCCTCCCATTTAGCGCTAAGTTTAACGTCTTCAAGCAGGACGGAGCTTAAGTCGCTCAACTTTCTTCTTTCATCTTAACTCCACCAACTTCTTTTGAAGACGTATCATAGTAGCATTTATTTCCTTTACTCTTCTTTTCTTCTTATCAAGTCAATCTTTTTCCTTCTTCATGTAGACTCTTGACCATGATTGAATCACCTTTTTTTCTTCTCCTTCACTTTCTTACCTATCAAAGAAATGGAGTTAACACTAGCAACATGAGACTTGTTATAAACATAAGAATCATCACGAATATGAGAAGTTAAGAGTAAAGAAGGATTAATGCAAGATTTTGGAGACTTTTCCACGTTGTTCATAGAAAATGACACTTCTTCATCATCAACTTGCAACTTGATCCTTCCTTCTTTCACATCAATTATGGCTCCACCGGTTGCTAAGAACGGCCTCCAAAGAATCAAGGGGATATCGGGGTCTTCCCCCATGTCCATCACAACAAAATCCGCATGGAAGCTAAACTTATCTACCTTCACCACAACATCCTCTACTATCCCTTTAGGACGAATTTTCGAACGATCCGCTAGTTGTAGAGACATGTTGACGGGCTTGATCTCCCCAAACTTCAAGGGATCAAATATCGAGAGGGGCATCAAATTTATGCTAGCTCCAAGATCAAAAAGAGCTCTCTTCTTTTCTCCATTGCCCAACTCGCACATCAATGTAATGCTTCCGGGATCCTTCAATTTTTGTGGTAATCTCTTTGGATAAGAGCATTACACTCCATGGTAAGATTCACCATTTCACCTTCCTTCACCTCTTTCTTCTTTGATAGCACTTCTTTGACGAATTTGGCATATGTGGGCATCTCCTCAAGTGCTTCAAGTAAAGGGACATTGATGGTCACCTTTTTGAAAATTTCTAAGAATTGAGAGAATTTCTCATCGAGCTTCTTCTTCATGAAACGTTGAGGAAATGGAGGTGGAATTGGTGTCTTAGGAATTCCCCATGCATCACATTCTATGTTCTCTTCTTCTTTTTTTCTTCTAGCCTCCTTGGCTCTTTTCCATTTGGGAATCCATTCTTCTTTCTTTTCTTCTCCTTCTTTCTCATTTGGCTCTTTAATAGCTTCTTGTGCATCAACCATCTCAAACTCCTTCTCATTTTCCTTTTCTTCCATCCTTTTCTTGGCTTTCTCATCATCTTCAACGGGCATACTCGGACCTTCATAGCTTGTGCCACTCCTCAAATTTATAGCATTGCAATGCTCTCTTCGATTCACATCCATTTTAGAACAAACTTCTCTCTTTCAACACTTCCACTTGAGGATGCAATTTGGCCAATTTGGAACTCCAAGTTCTTCATTAGACTCGTCAAGGAACTCACCGCATGTGGCAATTGACTAAGTGGAGTAAGTAAGTCCATTTGCTCTTCCAATTTGAGAAATCTTGCCTCCACCTTAGCATTTGTTTGCCGAGTTTCTTTCATGAAGTTGTTCACCGAATCTTCAAAGATGGTATTAGCGGTTTGGTATTGATCTTGATAGGGTGGAAAACTTTGATTAGGAAAGAGTGGGTTTCTTTGGAAGTTTCCTTGGGTATAAGGTTGCTTCCCCATGTAATATGCCTCTTCAAATTGCTCAACATTTTGTGGCATCTCCACCTTTCCAACCATCACTCCCTTCTTTTGTCCTTCCGCCAAATTATCCACTTTCTTGATCAACTCTTTCATAACTTCGGCCAAGGAATTGACATCTCCATTTTCCTTCACTTGGGCAACTTGGTGTGGAAAATTTCTCTCAATAGACCAACTAGTCGTGTTGCTCGTAATATCATCAATCAAATCTAGGGCTTCTCTTCTGGTCTTGTTGAATAAAAAACCTCCCGCCGATGAATCGAGCTTGTCTCTTGACATTTCATTACACCCATGATAGAAGAAGCTCACAATTTGCTTGTCTATGAACCCATGTTGAGGACACTTCCTCAAAAGAGTATTGAATCTTTCCCAAGCTTCATGTAAACTCTCTCTTTCTTCTTGTCGAAATCCACAAATGAGTGTTTTCCTTTAAAGCGTCATTGATGGCGGGAAGAACTTTAAAAGAAATTTCTTGCTCAAGACCTCCCATGAGTCTAGACTATCCTTTGGAAGCGATGAAATCCAATCTTTGGCACGATCCTTCAAAGTGAATGTGAACAATCTAGCTCTCCAAGCATCTTCACTTACTCCATTCATCTTAACCGTGTCGGCAAACTCAAAGAATTTAGCAATGTGTCGATTGGGATCCTCCCTTTGTTCTCCTATATATTGTTTCTTTGAAAGGATATCAAGAAAAACCGGCTTAATTTCGAAGTTGTTAGCTGCCAAAGGTGGACGATCAATCCCATCATAGTGTCTTGGAACGGGAGGCTCAAAGAAATCTCTAATTCGACGAACATTCCCTCTTTGAATGCCTCCTTCAATGCCTTGATTTAGATCAATATTATCACCCATATCTCAAGCTTGTCTTCTTCAATGATTCCTCTCTCGATTCCTCCTTCTAGCCGCGCTTCGATCTCCAAGTTCAATGGAATGAGTTCATTTGCATGAAATCTTGTGTTCATGCATACCTAGACAAGAAACAAAAAGTGAAAGCACAAAAGAAACAAAAATAACAATAACTATAAAATAAAATAAAAACACTATCAACCAAGTTCAACTAGCACTAAGTTACACCTAAGCCGACTTAATCCCCGGCAACGACGCCATAAACTTGACACATGTTTTACAAACACTTACTTTTCAAGTGTAAAAAGTTCGTGTAGTAAGGTAAGTGACAGGTTAAATATCAATCCACGGGATTAGTGGCTAATGTAGCCCTACAACTATATGTCGGCGCTTGATTGTAGTGTGAACGATCTTGTTCCCAATTAAACTAAATGCAACAATCTAAATTAAAACAATTAACTAGATATAAGCAATTAAAATGAAACTCAAGAAATTACTAAATAAGACAACTAAAATTAGTAAGCAAGAGATAAACTAACAAAGATAACAAGATGAGAAAGATGTGTTCGGGTGTTCTTCTTTATGAGGTAATCGATTAACGGGTCGACAAGTTCGTTTATCATTTTTGTTGGTCAAAGATAGGAGCAATCACGAAAAATAAACACATTAAACCGTACTGGATAAGCCTAGGACTAACGCGTCAATTAAGCATGTAGATTGTTATAGGAATAGTTCACTGTTTCCCACCCGGGTAATCACACAAGACTAAGAAAAATCCTAGTGTGCTTTTCCACTTGTATACTAAGGTGCCTCACCTTTTGTCCCCTCACTAATTACCTAAATGTTCATTCAAGCAATTAATGTATATTAATGAATTTTCTAATATAATTACCCAACTCTCGTTGCGATAACACAATATACACTCAATCACCTAATTAAACTCACACCCATACGAAATAAAATATCTATCAAACTCTCGTTGCAACAAACAATCAACCCATATGAATTAAATGAGCAAAATCATGCAATTGATCTAACAATCCTCATTAATATAATCATCTAACCTTCAATTAGGATAAAATCACAAAATCACCCCATTAATCAATCACCCACATAATTCCAAACACCCAAACACCAAATATTTAGCTAACCATGATCATATTAAAGAAACCCATAACAAAATAAAAACAATAAATCATAACCATTAAAATAAAGCCAACAAAATTTAATATATAAAGGGTAGAATTCACCTAAATGGTGTTCAATACAACTCCAACTCCAACTTCAATCTCCAACAAAATCTTCAACTAAAATGGAATTTAACTAAGAAAACATTAAACCCCAACTACTATGTGTCTGCGTGTGTATAGAGGTGGAGAGAATTTTTCTCCACGGAGGGAGGAGTAGTGTGAGTGTGTTGAATCAACTACTTCCTTCAATTTATATTCCCAGCAAATGGGCTCCAGAAAATATGTAAGAAATGGGCTTGAATTAATGGGCCTCAGGAATTTAATTTTCCTCAGGCCCAAAACAAAAGAATTTCTGAAATTTCCTAACCACACGGCTTCTTCATAGGATGACACGCCCGTATGAATTAATGTCTTGGCGGCGAGTATGACATGGCCACAGAGTAAATGAAGCACACAGCCACAGCAAGAAAAAATACACGGGCTTGAAAAATGAAAGCGTTCTTTACCTTGAGCAATTTTTCACAAATCTTCAACGTTTTCTTCCTTCCTCTTCTTTGAACAACTCACAGGCAGGTGATGACCGACGAATGAAGGCGAAACCGGCGACTGGAACGTTGTTGGCGACAAGCTTTGCCGCGACGGTGGACGGCGGTTGAGGCACTCGATGGGTGCTGCTGTGACGTGAGGTAGAGCACAGAGAACAGAGCGGCTTTGTTGGCTCCTTTGCAGGCAAGCGATGGCGGACGGCAAGGCTTCGAACGGCGTCGTTGCGTGTGCAGATTTCGGCAAACTGGAGCTTTAATCGTCTTCTCCGGCGAATTTGTAGAATTTCCGGCAAGAGAGTGGTTGTTCTGTGGCAAACTCCGGCGAATTTCTTGTCTTGGGTAGTGGGCTGCGCGTATTTCTGGCGCGGTGGGTGAGGAACAGAATGGTGGACAGCATGAGCTACGATGCATATTCCTGCAATTAGAGGCGGATTGAGGCTTCCAGCGGCGGCTTCGTGGCTGAGACTGCTTTTGGGAGAGGCGTTGGACTCTTGATTCCGGCGATTGAAAATGGAGGTGGGTACAACTGCTTGTGGCAAAGCTCTGGTTTCGAATTAATCTTTATGTGGTGTGTTGAAGAAAATGATGATAGATTATGGATATGTGTTGTTGTGGTTGTGCAGCCACATTTCCTCCCTAAACTCTTGGTCAAACTAGAACAAATGGTCATAGCAATTTAATATGCAAACAAATATCAATTGGGCCTCAAATAATTGATTAATTTGTTGATGGGTCTCTCAATTATTTTTCAAGAATGGGCCTTCAAATATATTAATTGGAAAATCATTTCTTTGGCCAAAATACATAAATCAAGAATTTAATCATGAACTAATTAAAAAAAAAAAAATTGCTCAATTAAAATCAATTTTCAATAAAATAGAAAAATAAATATTTTCCTCACATTTAAGCTCAATTAGTCCAATTAATGCAACTAAATGCTAGAAATCATATAAAATATACAATTAAATCACAAAAATTTCGAGCAAATAATCACACTAATCATCTATTCATCATATCTTTCCCAAAAATGACCTAAACTTGTATGCAAAAATATGTCAATCATATACGCATCACTAAAAGAACAAGCATTCGGTAGATACGAACTGAATTCATAATAATTAAAAAAAATTCTTTCACCATCCAAAGCCATAAGGCCAATAACTATAAGTCCAGCACCATAACATTCATCATTAATGCGAATAACAATCATGTCCTAAAAAATAAAAATACATTGTATCTCAAAACAAACAAGCATGGATGAAACAGAAAAAGATAAAATGTGATTTACGGAGCTATTTGACCATCTTGTAGAATAGAAAATATGACCCTTTTAGAGTCAATTCTGCAATTCATAAAGGATAAGATTCATTAAAAACAGCATTTAGAGACATCTACAAATTTTCAAAAATAGAATTAAATGGACATGCCTTGTCCCATCAGGGCTCAGGGCATTCATGTGCAAAACGATCACGCTCACAATAGTTGTAGCATGTCATTTTCCTCATATCCTTCTTATTCTCTTCAACATGCTTCTTCTTTCTTTAAATATTGATTGCTTTATCTATGATATTGTTATCATATCTTCCATTATCTGATCGATTATCCTTCTTTCCTTTCTTCCAATTTCATTTTCTTTTAAAGCCCAAAGCTTCTTTTGAACTAGAAATAACAAAGAAAATATCAAAAGGAGGCTCAGCTTCTCCAAGCCTTTCAACCTCTAGATCTAGCTGATAATCTACTTAACTGAAAGTTCTAATACTCTCATTGTATGCCAAATCGACTTTGAGGTCATTCCAATGATCTGGTAGTGAACGGACTAGAGCTCGAATTTGATGTTCATCAGAAATATTGTGACCAACTTGTTTAAGTTCAGAGATCATATTAGACATACCTTTAGATTTTATCTAACAATGTGATTACTAAACTAAGCGAAAAATCTCGTGTGGTGGAACTTTTCATTTTTCCACACAAGATAAGCTATCTGGTCCATTCTAGGTTGATCGCATCTAATAGTCCTATCTTGTCTAAAAACATACTAAATTTTGCGACGTAAGGTATCGTAATTGTTACCACTGAGTATCTAACACTCATGGAAATCAATGAAGTTTTCTATCTATGCCAATGTCTTAAATAATAAAGTGATTCATCGTCCTAATATTTTATTACGTTTAATGCTAAGCCAAACTAAGATATCTAAAAAATTGACACACGATTAGATTTCAAAAAATAACTTAGAGTTACTAATCTTCGATCTCATCATGCATCTGAAGAATCGATTCTAGTTTCAAACATAAAACATATGTTCAAGTATTTAAAACAAATTAAATAACATTGAACAACCACCTTAATCATAAATATTCAGAAAACAAGTTAGAAGTTGTCATCACTGAAAAAAAACCCAAAGAACTCCAATGAGTATCAATTTAGCTTATACAAATTACAACTCAAGAAAATGCGCGCAGAGTGCGGTCTAACTTGTAATGCGACTTTCAATAATTAGAAGGATCGAACTCTCTAGTTCCAGCACTATAGATGGCCTTTGCTGGAGGATCCACGAGTGGATTCTTCATCTGACGTTTTCCATGACCAATTAATCTCAAAAAATCAGAACGACGAATTCTTCCCATCCTCAAACATGTCGATCTAAGCGCCTGAGTTCTATATTTCTTTTTCGAAGCAAATGAAAATCTACCCATAATTTCTTGTCCATCGGGCTTCACATCACAAGACTCACACTCAGCCCAAAAGTCTTTCTCCAAGTAGGATGGAAGAGTCTTAACCCAGGTATGAGCACTTCTAATTTCTACGAAAAAATCGTATGGAATTTGCTTGTTGTGAATTAAAACAAACAAATAGTTATACAGTTTCAACAACTCAATGAAGTGATCTCTCAAGTTGTGAGTAGACTTCATTTTGTAATTCATAAAATCATGTAGGACCTCTTCTTTGGTCCTAGTGTCACTATCAGAAACTGTTCCACTCCCTGACATCTATGAAAAAAAAATGAGCAGCCAAAGAACAACAAACACACAAAAGTGTTGGTTAAATTTTAACACATTAATTTTCTCTCTTTTAATGCTTATAGAATACAATTTCCAAATAGCATTAGGTATATTCACAAGTGAAAAACAAGTTTAACTCTCTTGGCTCCCACTTTTTCGGATTAACCGGAGCTTATCGAACAATTTCACACACCATTTAAACATGATTTAAGAATTAAAAAGATATAATAAGAGCAATAAACACATAATATCAATTAAAAGGTCTCCACATAAGTCCTTAAATCAAATAAAGTCACAAAATGAAGCCACGCTTCATAAAATACATTGAACGAACGAAAATGTATCCGAACGGGCATGAAATGAGCTGAAACGGCCGAGAAACGTGAACACGCGCGCCTAAATGTGCCAGAACATGTGCACACATGAGTAGACGCACGCATGCACGCTCATGCACCGAGAAACCGTCGAGCGGTCGGTGGCGTGTGTAGGTCACGCGCAACCATCGGTCATCGGCTTGTGAACATCACGCGCCACTGCTTTCATTGTCGACGCCGTTCACCGTCCAGGTCGGGTTTGACCCGCTTCCAATGGATCAGATCTGAACTTTCGGAATTACAATTGGACCCCTGGAGAATATCTAATTCTCAAAAAATAGGCCCTAAAGTTTCTGAAATTTTGTAAAAATGCCTCGATAGCAAAAAAAAACTTTGTAAATTCGTATCTCACTCAAAACTTAACGAAAATTCAAAAATGATATATGGATGGAATCTTATGAAACATAGATTCATCCCATACCAAAAAACTGATTTCTTTCGTTTTCACAATGTATTTTCAGATCAAAAACCGAATTCTGAAAATCTTGAAAAATTCATAACTCTCTCATTTTTCATCCAAAAAATATATATGGATTCCTCATCAAACATAGGATCATCCAGTAACACGAATCAAAACAAAATAATTTGAAAATCGTTCGTATGTCACATTTCAAAAATTGGAACCTTTTGAAAAAATCTGAAACTTTTAAAAAATCACAGTAATTAATCTACAAGGCCAAAAAATACAATTAAATAATTCATGTAATCCTCTTGAAATACTCTTTCCATTGATACAAAAAATATACCAATTTGAGCAACGAAAAAATTTAACCACAAAGAGGAAAATTGCGTACGGGACAAAAATATGAGGCAATATTTTCAAGCATAAATGGCCTAAACACATAATCGACATGAACTCAACATCATATCCATGAATCAGAAACATATAGCATGCTCAACATCATCAATTTTTAAAAATAGGAACACCAAGTAAAACTGTTGTATTCTCAAAAAAATAATAGACTACATCAAACATCAATTTTGAAAACACAAGAAGCATGCCATAAATTCAAAACGGGATACCAACATATATGGCTCTGATACCATATGTTGGGATTACACCGAATCACGTGACCAACATTAACATGATTACTAACCTGTTAATCAATGCAGCGGAAGAGATCATGAACCAATTGGAATCCTCGAATTGCTCCTTCCTCAAATTCCAGTTGCTCCGTACTCAGGGTCCAGTACACAAAATGGTGTGCGTACGATTGTCCACGAATTGATATCGTTAGGAATTAGAATAAGTTTAATCATCAGTGTGAGTTTGTTCTGAGACGGGAGTTAGTCTAAGGGAATTATGAGAATTCTTATGTTACTGTATATTCTCACTTTGATTTTCCTTATTTCCACACTCTATAATATTTTCTCACAGAATATTAATTCAATGTTGTCCACTTCCTCTTTCATATGGAATGTTAGGAATACATAAACGAGAATACGGGAGTTAAGTAAGTAACTACCATAACTTCTCAATAACTCCCCCTCCTAATCTATCCACAACTTCTTATGTGGATATTATATATAATTAATATATATTTAAATAATAATGCAAAATATTATTTACAGTTTGTGATGTAAATCAACAATATTTATTGTGTTGAATTAGTTTTATTGTAAAATTTAGTGCGTGTAATTTTTTATTTATATTTTTGTGTGTATGTTTATATTTATTGTATTAAATTCTATGTCTTTTGTTTGAATTTAATTACATTTAGATCTAATATTTTTGTACGTTTTGCAGTGCTTTTTCTAGATCTAAAGTATAAGAAATGTAAAAGTTGAAGAAACATTTTGGGTGAAAGTAAAATTCATTGGAGAAGAATTTTTGAATATGAAGATGTTTGTGTAATTTTTTTTTTTTTTGCACATAGTCAAACATATATTTTAGTTGCAAAAATTAGTCAATTTATGTATGTTTTGAATATGTAAATTTAGAACTCAATAATATTTGATTTTTTTTTCTTTGTACTTTTATGTATAAATGAATTCATTAAAAATTGTGCAAAATTGAAGATGTGCAAAATTATATGTGATTTTTTCAAAAAATTGTGCAAATTTATACATATTCTTTTAAAAAATTGTGCAAATTACCTAAGTAAATTAAAACTGTACAAATTAAAATTTGGTGTGTGTAAAATAATGGTTGTGCAAAACTGAGGCTGCGCAAAATTAGAGCTATGGAAATCGATGGTTGTGCAAATTTTTGATGAACATTACAGGTGGACCCCACAAAAAAAGTGACAATTTTCAACTGTCAAGGGGCTGTGCAGAGGAGGAGTGATGGTGGTGTGGGCCCTTTTGGACCATTTTTCAATTTCTAGAAAACACTAGACTAATATGTAATAAGACTAGTGCCACTAGATGACTATGTTAAGAACCATATCTCAAATAATTATTTATTATTAAGAAAGTGAATTGGAATTGATTGACACTGATACTTTATATTAGTGTCTTGATATTGTTATTTTAGTTAATTTGAAGATTGTATGGTTGTTATGGATTGTAATTCAAAACTTATTAGAAGACTGTTGAATTATTGTTGTTTGTATTTAATTTTGTAAATTTGAGTTTATCAAAGACTATTGAATTATTATTTTTTGAATTTATCAATGTACTTGAGTCTATTAAGGGTTGTTGAATGATTATTTTTTAAATCTTATCCAGAAATTTGAGCTTTAATTTAACTGTTGAATTATTGTTGGAAACTTAAACAAAATTTCATGACTATATACGTAGTATTTGTATGTCAAATTATCAATTAATGAGGTCAATATAGTAATCAAAATGCAATATATATATATATATATATATATATATATATATATATGTATGTATGTATAATAGTATATATATTTAAAAAAATTTGGCTAGTTTGGCCAGTAGACCGACAACCCTTATAAAGATGGGACAAACTTGAAAATATGTGATCAAAAAATAATTGACTAAGTCGACCTGAACTGAAAAATCTTTTGGCCCGGTGACCAGCTATTGTGTTAACCAGACCTAACCCATTTGACAGTTCTAGTCTCACACAAGATCATCTTAATTTTACATGCAGGTCAATATTGCATTTCTTATAAATTTCAATTTAGGTAAAATATTATGTGAATATTGTATGTCGTGCACCATATGTATTACTTATAGCAATTAATACCTCAAGTAATATACGATAACATGATATATGTAATGCCTTCTAACAACTTAAACATAAACTACTAGAATGTTTTTATAAAATACGAATAATTTGTAGTGCGATTGAAATCTAAAAAGAATTCAACTTTGACCTTCATATTAAAACTTCATACGTACTAATAATAATATTATAGGATGTTCTCATGTAACATTTATTTTTTATCTACATAAAAGTTAATTTGGTTCAATGCGTCATATGGCTTATGTTCTTCATGTAGCATTCAGACCGAATGACTCTATGAAATTACGTCGATACTTCCACATATTATGGGTAACGTAGGAGACATCTCTATTTTTCTCCCGGGGAATCTTTAGAATTCTCATTGCTTAGCTTTCAATTCGCCTCTGACCATCAAATGAAATGTGAATAACCCGTCCTCGTCTTTTTGAAAGAAGGGGCGCTTCCGGTTCTGTTGGTGCTTGAAACTATTTTGTCTTCTCCATATTACTATATATCTAGAGTCAATAATTTTTCTTCATTATAATATTGGTCCAACGAAAATTATGTGTCATAGAGTCATTTAGCGAGATAAATGCACTCAACTTATTTTCATATGATTCATATAATTTTCTTTTCATTTTCTTTTTAAGGGAAGGATTCATGTATCTGTTCATTCTTAAGCAAGTCGCAGAAATCTAATTTGTAGGGCCAACCGAGTTTGGGCCCAAATTTCTGTATACTTGGACATTACGTTTGGGCCAGTCAACAAAAAAAGAAAGGCCCAACAATAGAGACCTGTATCAAGCTGGGCTTCAACCTTCAAGCCCAAGTTGTGAGAAATAACACAAAAATTCTGGTAGATAATCAACTTTATCAATAAATTCATAAATGAGTCCTATCATTAAATCTATCCTTAATGAGTAAAATATGGAGAAATGATTTAGTTGGTTAGAAAAATCAAAATAAATTAAATTATTATATTTAATTTGACTTTTCTCTGATGAACAAAGATCCAAAATTAATATGAAAACCAAAACTAAAATTCAATTCATGGTAGATAATATTATTTTAAGGAAAAAATATGATAATATTTAGTGTATTTATTTTACTAAAATATTTCTTTTATATTGGGAAAAAAATTCACTTCATTTTTGTTTATGATATAGAAGACAAAATTGTCAATTACTCCATCCATCCCGATATAAGTTGCTCGTTGCTTTTGGGCACACGAATTAAGGTAAATGTGAAAAAGTATAAGTGATGTGATGGAAAAAGTGAAAAAGTATAAGTGATGTGATGAAATAAAGTGAAAAAGTAATCGAAACAGTGTAAAAAGTATTGAAAATAATAATAAAGAAGAGAATAGTAGTTTTCAGAAAGAGTAAAAAGCAAATGAGCAACATATAGTGGGACAGACGAAAATGGTAAAATGAGAAACATACAGTGGGACAGAGGGAGTACATATTTTTTTGCTATTAATCATACAATTCAAACATTCAAAATGAAATTATCTTATATTACTAAAATTATCTTAATCTATTAATTAAAACATATTATTTAATTCAAAAATAATTATTTTCAAATTATAATCTAAACTAATTTATCTTGAGTTATTTTAAAATATTGTATCATTATTCATGGAACGATACTCATTCCCCACTTGTACAGCCCTCAACGATACATGCTCTTACTCAAAAAAAAAAAATCAGAATATATATAAGATAGTTAGAGAAGTGTACCTATTAAATCCAAGATCAGGGTTGCATGGGTGCAGGTGTACGGGTGCGGGTGAATTAGGATATGACGTGAGAATTCTATTTTTTAAAAGAATTAGTCTTGTATGCACCCGTTACGTGATGCAACTCAAGTTCATTTTTAAAAAGTTAAACAGTTTATAATTGAAAAGTTAAATAGTTTATTACTGAAAAGTTAAACTATGAAAGATACACTTTTCAGTAATAAACTGTTTAACTTTCAGTTATAAACTGTTTAACTTTTTAAAAATGAACTAGAGTTGCACCGTGTAACTGGTGCACAAGAGACTTCACTAATACAGAAAAGGGCTTGGAGAACTCACGAAATTCCACTTAGAAAGCGGTTATTTGAGTTCTCCAAGCGAAAGCTATGCAAGTGGGGTCACGCTTAGAAAGTGGTTAAAGAACCGCTCTAAAATCACGCTTAGAAAGCGGTTCTGAACCGCTCTCTAAGTAACCACTTAGAAAGCGGTTAAGAACCGCTCTGCAAGGGCTTTTTTTTTTTAAAAAAAAATCTATTTGTAAAAAATTAAAAATATTGATCACAAAATATTAAAATTAATTAATACCAAAACAATACTTAATTATTGATATTTTATTATATATTTATTTATTAATATTTTATTATACATAATACATACATACATACATACATATATATATATATATATATATATATATATATATATATATATTAGCAATTATTCAAATATCATCAACAATTTAACATAAAAGCCTTAATTATAAGGAATTCAATCAATTTAAAACTGAAATAAATATTGCAATTTAAATCATTACTTAACAAAATTTATACGATATTCAAATAATATATTACAAAGTTCAAATGAAATTCAAATAACATATAACATAATTAACCTAAATTAAATTATCGTTTATCATTATTTGATTTATCACCAAATAAAATAGTCATGTTTAATAAATAACACAACTTCAATTTACGTAAAAATTAAATATAAAAAATCTCAAATTCAAATTTATACTAAACAATTCATATTAATGTACTATACGCACAAGAAAAAATTCAAAAAAAAAAAATTAAAAAATAGTTCGCAAATCCACAATACAATCACATATTAAAAAGTATATTTTAATTTTATTAATGAATATTAATATTATTTAATAAATTTATTACATATTTTGATTTTTTTTGTGATTTTAATATTATTTAATATTTTTGTTTTATTTATATTTAATTTTACTTTCAAAAAATTAAAAAAAATATTTTTATTTGAAAAATAAATTCCGCCGCACCCTCCGCGGATCAGATTCTTCTATAAAACGTATTCGATACGTGTATCCTAATTTTTTTTTTAATTCTCAGGGATACACCACGTGGCGTATCCCGTACGAATCTCATCCGCACCCTTCGCGTATCCGATACTGCATACTTATTTTTTTAAAGAATCCGTGCATTATAGCTCAAGACAGGGTTGCATAGGTGCGGGAGTACGGGTGCGGGGAATAGGGTGCGATTCGGCAATGATACGTTTATTTATTAATATTTTATTATATATAATATATTAGCAATTATTCAAATACCATCAACAATTTGACATAAAAGCCTTAATTATAAGGAATTCAATCAATCTAAAACTAACATAAATCTTGCAATTTAAGTCATTACTTAACAAAATTTATATGATATTCAAATAATATATTACAAAGTTCAAATGAAATTCAAATAACATATAACATAATTAACCTAAATTAAATTATCGTTTATCATTATTTGGTTCATCACCAAATAAAATGGTCATGTTTAATAAATAACACAACTTCAATTTAAGTAAGAATTAAATATAAAAAATCTCAAATTCAAATTTATACTTAACAATTCATATCCATGTACTGTACGCACAAATAAGAATTCAAAAAAAAATTTAAAAAATAGTTCGCAAATCCACAATACAATCACATATTAAAAAGTATATTTTAATTTTATTAATGAATATTAATATTATTTAATAAATTTATTAAATATTTTGATTTTTTTTGTGATTTTAATATTATTTAATATTTTGATTTTATTTATTTTTAATTTTACTTTCAAATCTTTTTAAAAAAAATAATTTTATTTGAAAAATAAATTTGCCGCTCACTCCGCTTATCAGATTCTTCTATAAAATGTATCCTATACGTGTATCCTAATTTAATTTTTTTTAAAAAATCTCAGGGACACGCCACGTGGTGTATCCCTTGCGAATCCCACGCGAATCTCACCCGCACTATTCGCGTATCCTATACTGCACATTTATTTTTTTAAAGAATCCGTGCATTATAGGCCCAAGATGAAAAATAGCCAAAAAACCAAATTTCACCCGTATAGACATCAAGGAAAAGCCCTTGCTCAAAAATAAAATTACTACTAATATAAGACCGGTAGAAAAGTGGGATTCATTCCCTCATGTACAGGAGAGCCCTGTACAAAGGGGGATCGTTGGATCATACACATATAAGTACACACCTATACAAATGTGTGTGATCCAATAATTCTACTCCTGCACAGGACTCTCCTGTACAAGAGAAAATCCTCATCTAGAAAAATGTATCTATTAAGCCCAAGACAAAAATAGCCAGAAATTTAATTTAAAAAAAAAAGGTCTGCCAATTTCTAACCATAATAGTAGTAGTATGACTCTATTTCCATTCATGTCCAAAGCTCATAATCTCCCTCCTCCAACCACCGAACAAACCCATCCCCATTCATATCTCAATCTCTTTCCACCTCCAACATTACCGCCATGCATCCGAACAAAAGTAGAGTCCGATGGTGGCTCTTCATGACGAACGCAGAGGGAGGGAAAAGAGTGTCCAACATCTCAAAGTGGAATAGCTCAGAGTGGTCTACAAAACAAACAAATTGAGAAAGCTAAATTTATATAGGTTTTTAGACATAACGATCAATGAAAAGCCTAAAGAAGTTCAACAAGAAAAACATGAGAGACTGTCAAAGTAGATATGGGACGTGATTTTCTCAAAGAATCCGTGTCTGAATTTGATAAAAAACGACGTATATACAACTATGTGCAATTAAAGATTGAACATTCATCGACGCGCTATGATTGTGTTACAACTTACAAAGGGTGATACCCCTCTCTACAGCTGTGGAGGTAGCCAAGAAAGTGTACATAATTCTGTAAAACCAGTGTAAGCAATCTATCTACATTTTCAAAACTAGATCTACAACAACTAACTTAACCTAAAACCGGCTTTACCTACATTCTCTTGTCCGACCGTCTCTTACACCTCAACTAAACTTCTTCAGAGAAATCTGGCTCATCAGGCTTCATAATCTTGGGCATCTTCAGGCTGGAAGATGCAGTAGCCTCAGCTATCTGCGGAACCTTCTGTGCCATTCCTCTTCTCGTATTTGCAGCAAATTTCGAAGCCAAGAACGTTGCTCCAAGATGTTGAGCATGAGTATCATTGACTGATCTGGATCCGACACCGCCCTGTTGCCCTTCCTGACCTGGATCCGACCCGTAATATAAGTTCTCGTGTATTGCCAACTCCTTGGCCAGCTTCTTCTTCTTATACCTTCTCCATGCTGTTTGCAAGTAACAGGCACCCCATGTCCTCCATTGGTGTGAATAGTACCTAAAAGCGTGTTGCAGTTTCATGCTGTGAAGGCGCTTAAACTGCATGGCCACAAATTTAAGGTCCTCTGCTCGAAGCGCAAAGGCTTCGACTTCTGTAAGAGTTTTGACGGTTCGAGTTGAGGAGGGTAGGTTAAGAGTTGAGTTAGGTACTAAGGCCCATGTTAGAAGTTCCTCCCCACAGAAGTCCCCTGGTCTGAGGGTGATTGAGTTGAAGAAACCTGATCGCCCACCGTTGGTTGTTGAGCTCTCCATTTGTCCCCTGATGATGAAGAGCATCTCGTCCACTGGATCACCTTCCCGGACAATGTAGCTGCCTTGTGTGCTCAAAGACGAGACGAGGAGATCGCATATAGCATCTAAAAGCTGGTCATCCATTTGTGCAAAGAATGGCACCTGTTCCACGGTGAAGAGATTATGAGAATTGTGGTTACATAGGGTACCAATATGTATGAGATCTCCTGTTACTCAACTGACATAACATCTTCATTAATTAATTGCATTTATCATCTCATGGTTCCTATTTAATTACACTGCTAGATAGTGTAATAGAAGATGTTACATCATTATGTAACAAGAGATCCTGCGTGCTGATACGGAGCCCAATGTTAAGACATACTCGGCGAACAAGGTTAAGACAGAGATGTCTCCTGATTTCACGACGAAGGTCCTGAGGCAATGAGTTGAGAATAGATTCTTCATTGACTCCTCTTGTTGTGAGCCATTGATATTGCTCAAATCTACGAACACGTTCTTGCAAATCTGGAGGCAACTGCCGGTGCCTCATCCACTCTTCTGTGTCTCTTCTCTTGATTCTCCACTCTTCAAGTCTCACAGTCATTGATGACAAGTACGTCTGAAATCCAGAGTGTCACAAAAGTTGTATAAACGTATAGCATTCACATGTAATGATCATAACAGATGATGTTCTATGGTATGATAAGACATAGAGACAACAAAGATGGTGAATATTACAGTACCTGCATATTTCCAATCAGCTGTGCGAATAGAACCAGGCCAAAAATGCACAAAACAATGCAGAATGTCGTCTCACCAAGATAAGTACTCGTGCTCAAATTCTGTCCATAAGAACTGCAAGAAGAAGGGTGTTACGAGCTAGATTAACACGAACTGGTTACAGAAGCTATAAAAGAAGTCATTGCACCTCAAATTTCTTAAGCCCCACCAAAGGCAGTAAAGATTCTTTTCGATGAAACGAGACGACGCTACATGACTTGTGAATGCATCAGCAAACATTCCGAACTTGAAATCAGCGTCATCATTCTTGGCATCACACAGAGAAAGCACTGTGGTCATGTTCAACCAGTACTCCCTTTCAAGATCATTTGAAACTGAATTTGAACAATCAAGAAACTTCAAACGACAAGGTGGGATTTTGTCGAATTCATCTATACACCTATCTTCCCAACAAGAGTGTTGCCTCCCTATAGATGCAAGATACCATGATGCTCCTATTACCTACACCAATTATACACACAATTATTCGTAACCAAGAAACATTATTCATCGCATCAAAGCCAAAATGCCCGTGTGACACTCACGTGACTAGCCAGCATGAAGAGAAGCAGATTATATGCAGCACCCGCCCATGCAGTCTTGGCAATAAAACCTGTGGTTTTGATTATTCTCTGATTCAACGGAAAAATAACGAACAAACGAGGAATGTATTGGAACAAGACAATTAGAGCCAGAGTGTTGTTAGAATGGCCAGTCCCTTCCGATTTCGTGGCTGGGATTACATATCGGATGACAATCTGCAGTTTTAAACAGACTTATTCACTGAAACAATTTAACAAACACAATACGTGCATGTTTGAAGACGAATTTCATGAATCAGATGAGGGTCACCTGAGGCAAGGGCAGAGTGGCTGTCAGATCAACGATGAAATCTGATTTAAGGTACCTCATTGTAATCTGATGAGGATCCATCACAAGCTCACCACGGCCGAAAACACGAGAACTGGGTGCCACGAACGCCATTCGGAACTTCATCAGCATATGAAGAAGGTAGAAGACATCGGCAATCGTTCGAAAATAGGTTATCACAACAGAGGCGTCGTTGTCGGTCGACATACAGGCGGCGTCATCGACAACGTATGGGAGGTAGAAATAGAGGGGATCAATGAAAAGGGAAATCAAGCAAGTGATCAAGAAAATGTGATTCCAGAAATTGACGATGTCGCTGTTGGGATCTAGGATCTGGTAGTGCCATAATATGGTGAGGGAATTCGGCTCGTCTGAGGCGGCGGCGGGGTCGTGGTGGTGGTGGTGGGTTACAGTTCGCCGGAGGTGGCGGAGGTGGGATGCCGGCCTGGAAAATATCCTATTCATCTTCCATGGCGGAGTCCGATTTTGCTCGGATTCTCCGCTTGATCTGCGAGTTTCAGGGATTGTTTATGTGATTATTCGATAGAAAACTGTGAACCGAGATTAGGGTTCTGTCAGATTCAATTAGAAATTCAGAAAAAAAGGTGAATTTTGGGGGGAAATCAATTGTTTGGAGTAAGGGAGTTCAGAAGTGGAGAGAGATGGAGTGGGTTGGTTAGGCGATCGTTAGTGACCGTTGAGATTCTGAGGGAACGCGGGAAATTCGGTGGAATTTGTATGCCAAATTTTAATTTTTACACTCATAACACTAAAATTTTGAGTCACGTTTTGATATCTAATGATGGCACATAATTTACCTGCCAAAAAGTTTTGTTTTACAAAGTACAATGTAGAAGGTGTCTAGTTTTTAAAATTAAAATGGATTAAGTCTTTAATATTTAAGTAATGATTCCTATGTTTCAAATCTTTCCTTTCATTTTACTCCCTCTATATGTCACTCAACTTTTAATATAATATATGTTATTTTAGATTTTTTTCCTTGTTTACCCCTAATTATTTCCAAAACACCCAATCAACTTCAATTAATCATTTCCCAATACATTGCTATTAATAATTTATTAGGGATAATATTGATAAAAATAATATTCCTTAATATGTGTGATAAATGCTAAAATGACATATATTTTGAAATGCAGGGAGTATTATTTTTTATGGGAAAGATATAATAAAAGTAGAAGAAAGAGTTAAGATGAGGGTAATCTTATATTTGATTTTCATGATTTGAGTTCAGGATTAAACTATGGCTCGAGATAGGAATCCTAGCTAATCCCAGATGAAGTGGATTATTTGATCTTACCTACTTTATCAGATTATTCAATCTTAATACTAAGTTTACTAATTTACTCTCAATTATTGTGGTAATGCATGAAAAATATAGTTAATTGAAAGAGAAACACTCACGTGAAAGGTAAAATTTAAAAAAGGCGTGGATCCCAAGAACCCACGGGTCAAACCGGATCAAAATAAAAAACGCACGGATCCTCTCCCTCTGCTAAGATTTCTTCATTGAACCCGCTAAAGGCTTGGAAGACGTGGTCGATTCTGTTCTCTCTGATTTGATAAGAATTGCACAATCTGATGATCAGAGCATTGGAAATCAGCGGCCTTCCGTGTACGAGGAGCAAGTAAAGAAATGGCTTAACTCCTTTGTCAAGGTGGTGAAGGAGATAGAGGAGGAGTACAGGAACGAGTTCAAATACTGGTTTCCAGACGAAGAAGAAGATGATGAAAAAAATGAATCTTCAAGATTTCATTTTTGTGAAAAGAAGCAAAAAATGTTTGGATTTGATACCGAAAAGCTGATCACCAAAGTATTGTGTTACTCAATGTATAAATTTATGTTACTAAATAAACATATTTATGTTACTATTCAAACTGTATTACTAAATAAACATATACATATTACTATTAAAATATGTTAATTTATTAACATATGTATGTTACTATATAAAAGACTTG